>JAVQJF010047089.1:0-80927 GCA_036023855.1 Gadopsis marmoratus
CATTTTATATCAATGATGTTAGAATACATCTTTCATTATAATGCAAAATAAATCAGCACAACCACAAACCCATGAAGGTTGGAGTCTTTTTTTAAAATTTTATTATTCATTAAAAAAATAAAAAAAATAAAAAACCCCACCATTGTATTGTTTTATTCTTCTGTTTGCTCGCTTCTTTTTGTTCTGTTTATAACCAGTTACAGATTTCTGACCTCCTAGACTGATCTGTGGCTTCAGCGGTCGCTCGAACTTCTGTGACTAACCTTTATCCCCTGCCGTTTATCGCGGATTTAGCACAAAAACATGCACGAGACATCTTGATCATGTGGTCTCTTTGTTGACCTCAACTGACCTCAAACAACATGATTTTAGACTCATTTTTATTGTATAATAGCAAACGTGTTGCACTTAAATGCTGCACTCATCCAAAAGTAGACTTTGTGCATAATGTCAAGTATTATATTGTGGTCTAGTAAGTTGGATTATTCAAACCAATTTCAGCTTGGTTAGTTTTTCAGGAAGTTTGAGGTTAATCCTGTTCTGCTTTTTGTTACTTCTCCTAGAGTGATGCAAATGAAGAGCGAATGGCACATGCAGTAGGTGAGGCGTGTGTCCGTCTCCATCTGGCAGATGAGCAGGTGTGTCGAGAAATTACAGAGTTGTTCAGGGACGACTTCATCCGGGCTCTGCAGCAGTCCTTTCTGTGGCCCACTGAGGCGTGCGCCCTGCTTGTGGGCCCTTCCTGTGGCAAATTTGACATCTACGAAGCCTGGAACATCACCTTACCAAAGGTCCCCAAGCCCCCTGTTACACCACCCTCTCCTCCCAAACCTGGTTCTTTACAGAGCAGGGTCCTGTTTCTGACGGACATCCACTGGGACCAGGTGAGTGTGTGCTGTTGAGAGATTGGCCAAAGCAGAATTGAAAGAATCACCCTGCAGAAAGTGCTGATACACAGTTTGATACAGGCAAATCCTTTCATATCACCCCTTTTTTTAAATATTTGTGGTAACATGCAAGAGTTGTTGTGGTGTCTCAGAACATGTTGTGCAGTTTCAATTTGATAGTGGACCACAATCTGTATTATGGTCATACCCTCCAAAAACACATGATTGAAGTTACTGATTTACTTGAAAGATATGTTGCAGTTTTCCCAAGTCATTTGGATGACTAAATTAAACAATGGAATGATTGTGAAATATTTATGTCCACTGACAGGAGTATGTAGCCGGCAGCGCCGCAGACTGCAAGGAGCCTCTTTGTTGTCGTAACGACTCTGGCTCTCCCATCTGGAAGCAGAGGGAGGCTGGGTACTGGGGTACCTACAGTAAGTGTGACCTGCCGCTGTGGACGGTGGAGAACCTCCTGGAAAATGTTGCCACAGCTGGGCCCTGGGACTGGGTCTACTGGACCGGAGACATACCAGCGCACAACGTTTGGTCTCAAACCAGGAAACAGCAGCTGTCAGAGCTTACGGTGATCTCTAAACTCATCCACAAGTAATTTCTTTTTTTTTTGGGGGGGGGAGATTAACTTGATATAAGAAACAGAATTGCTCCTTTCACACATACCTATAACATACTGGGTGTGCAGCTATTACTGCAGATAACATTACCAGCAACCACTTAGATGTCAAAGTAGTTTTTTAATAAAATTACATCTTAACACATGGTGTTGAATAGTCAGACCTTTCAAACATATTGCTGGTGACTGACAGCTGCTGTTGGAAATTCTGGATAATGCAGTTGCTCTAATTTAACCTCCACAATGGCCTTGTACTCAGACTCAAAGACATGTTAACATTTAGGGTGTTGTTTCAATGTTTGTCATGTGATACCTGGAACTGATCCAAACAGCTAGTGATCTCTCGCCCCTTCCTGCTATCTTCTGTCCAGACACTTGGGACCCAGTGTGACCGTTTACCCTGCTATAGGGAACCATGAGAGTACGCCAGTGAACAGCTTCCCACCACCCTTTGTTCATGGCAACAGATCCTGCGCCTGGCTCTACGATACCATGGCAGAGGAGTGGGCACCATGGTTACCAGAGCAGGCTTTGAAGACTTTGAGGTTCTTGATATTCATGTTTTTATTGCATTTAAACTTGTACGGTGTGTTGACATTGTGCAGGTCAGGCCCTTCTGTAGATACAATGTAATTTGATGTGTTTGCTTTACATCAGGATCTGTGTTCATGTCAGATGTTTGCTCTTGCAGATTCACTGGCTGAAGTTTACATCCCATATTATTTTATATTTACATCCCTCATAATATTGTTCCCATATAAAGAGGGCTTGGAATTTTGGTGTACGCCCCAATTGAATTTGCCCTTCAAATATGTCTTTGGGTGTAATTTCAGATATGGAGGATTCTACACAGTGGAGATTCAGCCTGGTCTAAGGGTCATCTCTCTCAACATGAACTTTTGTGCTCGAGAAAACTTCTGGCTGATGGTGAACTCTACCGATCCTGCGAACCAGCTGCAGTGGCTTGTCCATATTCTCCAGGCCAGTGAGGACAAAGGAGAGAAGGTCAGTAAAGCAGCACAAACAAAAGCAGACACACATTGTAAAGCTGATAAAACACTCACTGTTGCTTTAAGGAGGCTGTTTCATGTCCCACTTGAACCACGTGCTTAATGCTAGATGTGGATAATGACTCTGGCTCGCACATTTTGCATTCCTCTAGTCACTGTCATTGAGCATGAGATTGCAATAAACAGTTTTATCAGTGCAATAATCTTCCTCTACGTGGTGTCATTTCTTTTTTTTTTATTTAGGTACATATCATTGGTCACATTCCACCTGGCCTGTGTCTTAGCAGCTGGAGCTGGAATTATTATCACATTGTCAACAGGTAGCTACTGTGCATTAATCATTTAAAACCTAAAGATGAAAAATCCCACAACATTTAGAAATTTAACTTGTAGTGCAGTTAAAGCAACTCCAGTGGCGGAACATCATTTTGTTTCTGAGGGAAGCACATGAAGTTCATGAATGTCATGTGGAACACAAATATCTCGAATAGTGTATTGCCAGTATATGGTAATCAGACCAGATTATCAGTAATCTGGGAGTATTTGGGATCATCTGCAGATGTTGTTAAACGTGTGGTTGATTTACTGGCAACACTTGTTCCACTTCCTCTTTTGTTTGCATGGCTAGATTAGATGTGTGGTTTTGGCTGTTTGCTTTAGTTAATGAATATGCAAGTTTTTATTTTTATTTATTTAAAGGTCAGTGTCCTACTGTGGTTAAACTTGCTACATGTGACACCCTGACATTTTGCAACCTGCCAGTTGGAGGAAAGTTTATATGCATTGTCAAACACAATTCTTTCTTGGTTAACTTTTATTCTATCTTTATTTGATTTCCCCCCAGATATGAAAGTACAATTACTGGACAATTTTTTGGCCATACGCATCGAGATGAGTTCCAAATGTTTTATGACGAGGAGACCATGACCCGCCCATTGGGAGTGGCATTCATTGCTCCCAGTGTCACTACTTATGTTAATCTTAACCCAGGTGAGTTCAGAAACTAGTCCAGTGATCTCCCAACATTTCAGAAACACACAGCTTTAAAAAAAATAAAAAAGCAAACCTATTTATTTTTTCTCTTTCCAGGATATCGTGTGTACTATGTGGATGGGAATTACCAAGGCAGCTCTCGGCTGGTGCTTGAGCATGAAACCTACATCCTCAACCTCACAGAGGCAAACCACAGTCCGGAAGTGCCAAGTAGACCAGAACAGAACCCCAAATGGACACTGCTGTACCGTGCCACCGAGGCCTATGGTCTGACCAGTATGTTCCCGTCTGATCACGACGGGCTATTGCGGACCTTTGTCAATGATGACCGGGTCTTCCAGAGGTTCTGGTACTTAAGACATAAGGGACATGTGTCAGAACCCTGCAAGGAGACATGCAAAACGACACAGCTCTGCTTTCTGCAAAGCGGGCGGTATGATGAACTAGAGCAGTGCGACCTTCTCAATGGTTTTGGAGGAGACTTAGCCCGGGCTGCCAGAAAAACCCTTTGTTGACCTGAGGAAGTTTGGACTGAATGTCTGGGTGGGGGAAGCAATATGACCAAATATGAAATTGAGACAAGTAGTTTATTTTTTCCCTGTTGCTGCTTAGTCTACATTGATTGTTGTTTTTCTTTGATAACGTAAAATCACTTGAGGTATTGCTCATGACTCTGGCACTTTATGCTGACTTTGTGAAACCTGGCATTGAGTCTCAAGAGTTCTCAGATATGCCTTGTGTTATCAGTCATGTTTTTACAGACATCTGATTGCCATTTGCAACATGCCTTTTAGGTTTGTCAACAGCTGTCTTGCAATGCCAGTTGTGTAAAGACTGCTTGATAGTGTCCTGAAAGATGTTGTTTACTTGAAATGCACTGGATTGAAGGAATGCACTGGATTGAAAATCAAAGCATGATTTTTGGCAGTTCTTCTGCACTGGGTGCCTTGTATCAGGGAAACTTGTGTCCTGTTTGACCTGTGCCACACTGCAGTGGTAATGTACCACTTGCAGGCCACTTTGTTGAATTTGGTGGGGACCTCAGTCATCACCTCAGGTTTGAGCTATGTGTCACACAGAATCTTAATCATTCATCAGCACCAGTTTGGGGATTTAGGTCAGTATCTAAAAATATCTACCTTATGTATGTTCAGCACCATCAGCTTCAGCAAAGGCGTCTTCAAACCTAATTATTTCTCATAGAGGTTTGCTTCTGTTTGCACTTTAATTCTTTGTTGGCAAGTTAACGTCTAGGTTTAACAGAGACCAAGTTTGAGAGACTCAGTGTGACAAGCATGGGGCGGGTGTATGAAGGTTATCTTGATCTATGCAACCTGCAGTGCAACGTGAGTGAACATGCAATAATTTAAAGAGAATGTATAAAGTATGAATAAAAGGTTAAATCGGATACTCATGTCCACTTGCTTTGTGTTTGCTGCGAGGGGAAACATATTGAATACATAAAAAGTAATTTGTGTGGCAATACATTAAGAAATTTCACCAAAGTGTTAAAATGCTTTTTGTATTGGATTGCAAATTAACAGTTTATCCGCTACCTAGTCTCCTCGAATGGCAAAAACCAAGTGTCAACATTCACATCAAAGTCATCCCCTTCTCACAGAAACATGAAGCTGTGTAGCATATTTGCAGATGTTTACAACTCAGTGCAGCAGGTACATGAAGGATTTAGAATCCTCAACTCGTGAAAGCCACCACCTTTTTATATCAAGTGAAGCAGTTAGGAAAGAGGAGGGTTAGTTTACATGCAAGACCCTGTGTCTGTGAAGCATATACTAACGTTTATATAGATCGAAAAGGGTTTGCAACTCGTTGAATTCTGTTGAAATTACGTTTTACAGTGTCCCCCAACTGTTACTAATACTTGTTTGTGAATAAAACATGAATCAAACTGCTTGCGATAAATTTTTTGAGCTCTGGAGATGCACTCCTATCTCTAGACACTGCTGCCCTCTTCTGGTGGGAAGCAGATGGTTTGATTTAACGTCCATGAGTTTTCGATTGTTCTTGGTCCACTAATGCTGCATGCTTGTCTATTTATTTATAGATTAATACATACATTTGTAAACACATGTATCAATGCATATTTTATTGTGCAATTAATCAATTAAATGCTTTATTACTATTTCCGTGACACTTGTGGTCCTCCATAAAAGGCAAGGTTTATTAAATATGATAGTCACACACTCTGTTCTGTGGTTTCCACTGAGTACATTTCTGATTCCCTTCACTGATGAACCACTCTGTGCATATAGTAGTGGCTAGACATGGTAGGCTACATTAGAAAACACCTGGTCTCCAATAGATTAAATACTTAAGAGGGGATGAATTAATATCACTAGGAAGTAGTTGAAAACTCATGAAATGAACCGTGTTAAAGACAAATGCAGCCTAAACTTTCAGTATTATAACTTAATCAGGTGCAAATGTTTGATTCTATTTCAGATTTTTTCCAATTTATTTTAGGAAAGCCAAGAGTCACCACACATACAGAACTGATTTACTGGAAGACATGACTAGTTATTTAATAATTCTTCATATATTCATCTTGTTGATTTGCCAGAACTCAGAGCAACAAATCTACATGATTTGACTCAAGATCATACAACTACATTTTATGCCCGTCATTCAATCTACCAGTTTCTGCTCACCATCCATCATAAAGAAGTACAACAGTTCTTTGCAAATGGCTTTTATTATGGTTCTGAGAAGAACATAGTGACACTAAAGTCCTCCTTGTATAGGTCCCAGGTCTTCGGTTTGTGTGGGTTGTCTAGCTCTTCCCTGGGCAGAAACAGCCTGTTGAGAGTTCATAGTCAGCACTCATGTCAAAGCAGAACTTAAAAAAAAAAAACCATTGACTTAATAACATCAGAGGAAGAGAAGCATACCTGTTATCCTCTATGAAGGAGGTATTGAACCAGAAATAGAATGGCACATCTTCGTATCCTTTTGGAAGACCCTAAAAAGGAACGATAAAAACAGAAGATCACTTGAGTCACAGGGTAATGAGGCTAAACACCAGCTTTCCTTTCATATGTGGTTTAAAAAAAAAAAAGGTATAAATGCAAACACTCACAGCACTTGATTCAAACATGACCTTCACATCCCCTTCAACCACAGGCCCATTCTGTAGGCTGATGACTGTTGCATTGCTGCCCACATCAGGGAATACCTTAAGAAATGCCAGAAATGCATTTACCACCCATTCAACGAGTGTGTGCGTGCGTGTGTGTGTGCGTGTGTGTGCGTGCGTGTGCGTGTGCGTGTGCGTGTGTGTGTGTCTGTAACTCTTACTTTGCAGTTCTCCTGTTGGGCGCACACACATTGAAATACCACCTCTTTCTTCACAATTACCTTCACCCTGAGATCACTACCATCACCTTTACCCACACCTGGGTGCAGGCAAAAAAATAAACAAAAATTGATATCAACACTGGCACAAGGGTAAAGGATAAAGTTACGCTTTGAGTGCCCTGCTGGTTTGCTGGGTTTTACCTGCTATGGAGTGGATACGGATGCTCTTGATCCCGAGGCTTTTAGGTGGAGGCAGCTGTCTGTTGAACTTGGCCTTCATGATCTCGTAGTAGCCCACGTACCGGCTCTGTATGTATGAAACACCATGTACATATACAAATACATATTGTAGACAATATATATGGCAAAGTATGATACTGCTAGGTGATAACAAGCACTATAGTAACTGTAGACGTTTTGAAGAAACGTTCTTCTCAATGTTAAAAAAAGATACAATATCAAAAGTCCAACTCATTCGGTAAGTGGGACTTCATTCAGCTATTTTCAATCATACATTAAAGTCACTATGTGACTGCAGTATCTTTCAAGTCATTCTGAAGAAATTCCACCCCCTTCTGTCTGCCACAGTTTAATTTTTGATTCTACCACTGGGAGGCGCTAGTCATGGTCATTAAATTTCTAAATAATGTGCCTTTATCAAGTTTATTATGTCTGTTTGGCCCCCTGAGTGGCTTGTTCTTCTTTAGAGTTGGTTTAAACTTGCTCTATATTAACAAGTGCTATGAGATAACTCTGTTATGATATAGCGCTATATAAATAAAATTGAATTGAATTCTTACCTGAGAGGGGGTCTCCACTCCCTGAAACTTGGAGCTCTGACTCTTGTCTGTCCTCCTCTCACCAAAATACTCCAGACTGTCCTGGTGGACAAACAGAAATTAATGTAAGAAAGTAGTCTTATTATTCATTAACCCTTGGTTGAACAAATCTCAAACTTGAAAGAGACGCACCTGTGCACTCTCAAACTGGTCACTATCAATAAACCAGGTGCACACCATAGTACCTGTGCGTCCTGTGAAAGAGAGCAGAGTTTAAACCAAGAGTGAAAGTCACATTTTTCACAACTGTACACCAAATTAATGTCTTTGTTAGTCTGTTAATCTATTAATGTCAACTCAAATTAGTCACTAAATGATAATGAAACAAGTTGGAATCTTTGGCAACACCTTTCCCTCCTTTGCAGTGAATAGCAATGATGTTTTTGGGATCAGCAGACATCCACTCCCGCACGCTTGCCGTGTATTTCAGCATGTCCCTGAGACAGATAGCAGAACACACACAAGGATAAAGACATTGTGATCAGATGGCAGGCCCTCTTGTGTAGCTGTGCAATTACAAACAAAAAGGAGCGGTGAAACAAAAATGACACATTGCAGCACAAAATGTGACCGACTCCAAGGAGGGGACGTTGTGGTCGTCAATGAACACCCGTTCAACCCTGTAGTGGAAGAACTGGGGGTCGTAGCCTTTCTCACCTGGAAACAAAAGATGATATCGACATGGTTTGTGTAGTTCCACATTAGATTTTATTTCAAACATGAAGTTTTGAAAACAAAACAAGAATATCCATTCAAATGAATAGCAAAAATACAGCAAACTCACAATAAAAAAAAATATTAGGGGTAGGAGGAAGTGAATTCTTATCAAGTCCTCCCTACTTAAAAGTGAAGGCAGTGCATGCGATGAGCGGAGGTGCCAACTTACTGCACAGGTTGTAAACTTTATAGTGGTCTTCATGTTTAGTGTCTAGGAATCTTGCCACTTCCTGCACAGAAATAGAGAAGTAGGTTAAAACACCTGTGGAGGTGTATACTTAGAGGTTTGTGGGTCTGCTTTATGTTAGGAGTTCTAAAAATGGTGCCTATGAATGGACTGATTGTGAAATTGGTGAGTGTAATTTGATTGAAACCATCAGAAGTGACTGATGGAGGTGGACTTATGGATTTTGAGGTGGATTTTAATATGTAGCCAGGGTGTGCCGAACTTACTTTGATTGGATTCCTGTAGAACGACTGCTTCCCGGAGGAGGGGAAAGACATGGCGATGACGCGGTCTACAGAAGTGGGTAAAGATACAAACAAATGTTCCACTTCTTTAAAAAATAAAATAAAATGGTCAAATGTTTAGTCACCTGTTTTAGATGCATTTTCTGACATGCATGTATGGTGTTTTTCGCACCAACTGTAACAACTACCTGTGACATAGGTAAGGTCAAGATCAAACCCATCCTTCTGATAACGCCGCTTGTTCTCAGAAACCTGAGAAAAACAACATGTCAATGATCAGGAAGTAGTAGACATTCTCTCTTGATGTCAAACCCTCATTCCACAAAGTTGCAATCCTCCACAAGACTCTAGTGAACTTTACTACAGTATGTATTCACAGTTCTCTATGCTTCCATGGCGATGACCTTACCATCCTCCTGGTGACTTTCTCCAGCTCTTTCCTCTGAGCTGCCAGTCTTAAAACCCTCACCAGGATTATTATTCTCAGGAAACGAAGAAACGTCACCACCCTGATGAAGGATGAATGAAAAAAATATACTTAAGAATCATTAAAATCAGAATATGTTGACATCTTAATGGCGTCGAGTATAAAGCACTTAACATAACAAAAAAAAAAAAATGAATATGGTCAATAGCACACTACTGTAGGGTGATGTACTGTAGGATTAGGCAACATGGTTGAAATCATTATTACTAATTAGTATTTTAAGACAACAGTATATTCTCATTATGGCTTAATGCAAAACATTAAATAATTTCTTGATGTCCACTGCATTGATTGCCGATTGTTCAGTCCGACGTTAAAACACATTTTCAATTAAATACGCCTTCAATTTTTATTTTACTTGATATAAAAAGTTTAGAAAGAATTGTGCACTATATTATTAAATGAAGCAAGAGTATTATTTCCTATCCCTTTTCAACACATTTACAGTAAACAGCTCCCAAAGGAAAATCCTTTTTTTTTTTGCAGTATTTTGAAGGGCCCCCAAAATTTGGGAGTACTACTGTGCAACAGGATTCTCCATCTAGCCACACAGAGTAGGAAAAAAAAAAATAGCCTTAAAGGCCCGGCACACCCACACAGGCGTTTCCAGTTAGCCTGGCTGATTAGACCTATGGTCAGGTGGAGCTAATCTGGAAATTAAGTGATGTCACCAAACTCTAGAGACTACTAGGAACGACCGAGGTGTAAAGCGTCTAACACGAGAGAGCAAGAGAAGTTAATTAAGCCTGGTTTGTATACAGTCCCGAGAAGAAATCACAGTCAGGCAACATAAGTGAAAACACACACGTGTGGGTGGACTCTGGGTGTCCGTTAGCTGGAAATGCAGAAAGAAGCAGGTACCTGGGGATGAGACTGGCTCCTGACAGGTCAGTGAAGGTGTAGATCATGGTGACCACCAGCGTGACTGCCACAGCACCGGCGTCGATGATGTTCAGCTTGGAGCTGAAGTAAACTCTGAACCTAACAGGCGGTTAGTTAAGCACGACACGAGGCAATTAACATGCTGATGAGATCATCCAGCTATAGTATGTAACTGAATGTCAATATGAAAAACAACCATAGCAGAGTGTATTAATTTAGTGACACTGTACTGTTTTGAAAGGACCGTGCCAAACATTTCCTGTCCAGCTTCCCCTTCATAACTTCCTGTTTAACAGTTAATCACACTTGATTTCTGCTGACACAGGACTCTGGGAATGTTAGATCACTCTTTTAAAACGTATCTCACAGTCACCATCGAGCAGTTGTGCAATGATAACTGAAGTCGTGGGTAAGCGACATTTGAGTTTTGGGTGCGGTTTACAATATATCGGAGTCTATTTCAGCCACGCCACAAACTGGTGCCTTAATAAACCCCCTTCTAACACAGCGTCAGCAAATACTTAACAGCAGGAAGGCTGTAAGAAATATACAAAGGGATGCATGCGCGAGGCACCTGGCCCCCCAACGTACAAGACAACGTGCACGACTTCTTAATCATGACAGGGTGGTGCCACTACACGGCCATCCTTTCCCGCTCACCCTTCCACGTAGACCCGCAGGAGAACGTCAACGAGAAAGAAGAGCGAGATGGTGAGCGACACGGCCTCCAACGCATTCCCAACCTCTCTGCTCCTGGTTGGCAGGGAAAGGTCCACGATCACCAGCACAAAGTCCACTAGGATCAGTATCACTCCAAATATACTGGAGGAAGAGACGGAGACACCTCAAAACAAAAATCATCATCAAACACAACCGGGGCCAGGAAAGAACGATGATTATCCAAGATCTCTCCAAAACACACTCACCGAAATCCAAAGGACATAACAAAAGGTGCGATCTTGTTCTGGATATTGCTGCGGAGAAGGACAGAAAGTAAAGCTTGTTCCCGAATAAAGTTTTGTGCAGAAAAGTGTCTGCAGTCCAAGCTGTACAAACTTACTAATACATGGTGTCTGGTAACGCACTCTGGTCCTTTCCATCGTCAATCTCCACTTTAGCATTCTCCATCTTTGCAACGGTTCTAACAGACGCAGGATAGATAACATTAGGCAACATCTGCATGCTGAATAAAAAGGTTAGTCTTCCCAAGTCAGATCATTTATGTTCCTCACCCATTTACACCCGAATCTGACCCTGGACTGAAAAAGACCGAGGACATGATGTGTGCGTCTTCCTTCGTCTGGTCTCTGCGTTTGACAAGAAAGAGAGCGACGGCGAATAAGACTCCTTTGTTCCGTTCAGCAGGTTGCAGCAGAGTTACAAAATGTCAAAAAAATAAATAATAATAATTAAAATAAATACATTTAAAAAAAAAAAGACAAGCTAGAGGACAAACCCTGAGACGCGCTTGATGTTTAGTCTTCCACACAAAGCGACTGTCTGAAGGACAGAAAACACAAAAGCACCTTTAAGGCTTCAGGTCGGTGTCCGGCGTTAATCACAGTCCGCGTCCTGATCAGCTGCTGGTGCAAACAAAGTGTCCAGGATTCATTAGTACCTGCAAGAACAAGTCAAACAGCCAGCTGGACGTCGGATCCTCTGGGCAGAGCAGCTTCTTCCCACAGTCCCGTCTCCTCCTTGGACTGTTCGACTGGCTGTTGACACCAACAGCAGACAGGAGAGTCGCGATACGGGACGTTCGTCTTGTGACTGAAGACAAAGGAAGACGGTTCAAAGGTTAACCGGGCAGTTTTTGTTCCCCCCCTCCTCCTCCTCCTCCGTCCATCCACTATTCATCGTTTCTGCAAACGTAGACGTTTCGGACTTCCTGCACCACGAAGGGGAGAAAGTATATAAATATATATATAAGGAAAAAACGCTCTGCCCCCTTTTTTTCCTCGTTCCTTTCCCAAACAGTCCCGTCGTGGTTTGTAAGATCTAACCATATCTGCAAGGTACAATAACTTTAGCATGACAACAACAACATTTGTTTTTGTTTGCTAAATCTATAAATAATAAGCATCGGTGACACGATAGAAACGGTCACGTTTTTGGCAAAACCCGGGGGGGGGATTGGGTTAAAGTTGTAAGACTGCAAACCGAGACACCAGTAATAAACTGTATTTAAGATGGTAGGACAGAGAGACATAAATATAACAGCCAAACTATTTTCCAAAAATATGAACTGTTACAGCAGCAGCAAACACAAGGGGGAGCCTTATCTACATCACACATAAAGTGTTGTATATCAATATGAAGATTTGGATCCATTATTCTTTGCACTTTGACTTGGTTGCTGTTGCTTTAGACACTCCCAGGGGAGATCCCTGGGTTGTGTTGCACTTTCTTGGCACACAGTGATTACCTCTATTCTGTAATATCAGTAAATGCTAAGTTTATATGGTGTACAATATATAGTGTTGACTACAAGAGCGTCCGCTTTGTCTCAGTTATCACTTCATTTTCTTGGATTTCTTTTATCTCAACGTTTACATGGTTGAATTTGAAAAAGTGGTTTCCCACATGTTCAACTGAATTCTCCCTATATGGTTCAGAATTATTGCTGTTTAATGAAGAAGCTATACTTGTTATAGTTGTGTGTGTTCTGTGGGAGCTCAATGACAAAGACAAAAACATAAATCGGCACTTTAAAGAAAAGAACATACGCATTTCTAGAATTATTTTATTTACCAAAAAAAGGAAAACAAAACTGAAAAGGTCAGTACTTCTGGTATGTAAGGAATGTCCTCGCAACACTCTCTGTCCACGGGGAGATTTTCAGGTCTGGGATCAGCCACACTTTCCAAATACTAGAACGCTTGATAGAGGAGGAAAACGACAAACTGGCTTGAGTTCAGTGTTTGGCGAAGGTTGGTCAAGTCTGGATCCCTTAATGTGGACCATGCAGAACCAGTCCAGCCTATAAATAATACTGAGAGGAAAAGAACACTGAACCTGGACAAAACAAGGGGAGGCGTTGTGAAATGAAGGTAGGAGTGCAAAGATTTTTAAAAGTTTAAAGAATTGTGGTTTCTTGATTGGTATCTGTTTATTCTTCAGTCTTTATTGTATTTATAATTTCAGACTGGTATTGCAGCAAGGAACGTCTTTCTAAAAGCCCTGCCAGTGTTGCTGCTGTTGGCTCTGGTGTGCCCAGCCTCTACTACACAGTTGTCAGTATGTAGCTTATCCTGCTCTCCAATGGGCTTCAGGATATCTCTTTGTTTTTCTATTGACATTGAAAATGTATGGTTAAAAAAGACTCAATTACAGGCACTAGGAACTGTCATTCCTAGAAGGTCCAGAGAGTCCACATAAATAAAATGTTTCATAGATGCCTGGAGATGCAGTCCTATGCTTTTGCTAGCTCCCTCTCTGGGTACCAGTAGAAATCTCATGTATAACGTGGAATTGGTTTTCCTCATTTAAGGCAATGGACTCATGCGGGCCAGAGGTTGCAGCTCTCAAGCGCAGCATAAGGAAACTGGAGAATAAACTCTTGATTGGGACTTGGCAGGTTGAGCACTTGCAGAAGCACAAATACTTCCGGCCATCTCAACCCGCCGTGTCTTATATAAAAACTGAAACTGACACGGCCCCCGGTGTAAACCGCAACAGCAGTGGGACATTTGACAACTCTGATATGACACTGATAAAATCACTTCCACCAGCTGGCAATTTAATTGTACATGACAAAGGTAAATACAGCTCACGTTATGTCATGTAAGTAAAATTACAGTTTGGGATGTGCAATCTACAGAGCCTAAAGTGCATGTGAGAATTCTGAACATCTATTTTCCTAGACTGTTCTGAGCTGTTTGACAGACTGAGACCGGGAAGCGGTTTCTACCGCATCAGACCAAAATCCCACCAGGAGCCTTTTTTGGTCTACTGTGACATGGAGGATGGAGGAGGATGGACAGTGTTTCAGAGACGGCGGCATGGAAAAGTTGACTTCAACAGGTAGCTAAGCGGAGAAAGTAGCCCCGGCACAGTATTTGTAAAAATTACAAGTCCCAAAATTCTTGCAAAGCCCAGAGTTAGATTCCAATGTCCAGTAAGAGCTTACACAGCTGTTTCATGTGAGGTACAATATCTGTCTAATTCTCATTGTAGAGACTGGGTGGACTACAGAGATGGCTTTGGTGACTTCAAACTGTGGAATGATGAGTTTTGGTTGGGGAATGAGCACATGTATTCTCTACTCTCAGAAGGTCAGAAATGATTAAAATCCCAGAATTCCTGTTTCACATCTCCTTCTATAAGCGGTCTTGCATTTTAAATAGTCTTCTTCTCACCATATCTAAATGTATTGCCTGGTTAGCTGTTTTTTTCCTTCTTTGGCCTGTCTTTCTTTGCCCTGAAGGTAAGAACCTGGTGAAGATAGATCTAATGGACTGGGAAGGACAGAGAAATTATGCATTTTATGAGAACTTCAGGATCACAGATGAGGCTGTAAGATAAGTCATTTTACAGTTCTATTTCTTGTGACTCAGAAGTAACTGATCCCCAACAAACATTACCTGCTCTAATACTTATTCCAGGATAAGTATCGTCTCCAGTATGAGCTGTATAGTGGGAAAGCTGGAGATGCTCTGACTGGTGGTAGGGGGATGGTGGAGCACTGGTCTTCTTGCCTCAGCGGCATGCAGTTCAGCACCAGAGATCAGGTTAGTCATCTATTCCCATTTTACCATTCTAAGATGCCATTTTTATGATGGTAATAACTCTTAAAATGACTGACAATGTGCACAGGATGACTGTGATAACACTCATGACAGTGATGATCATTGACAGGACAATGACCGCTACCTTCAGGGCAGCTGTTCTCAGGAGAATAAAGCAGGCTGGTGGTTCAACAGGTGAGACCTTTAAAAAAAATCCAAGTGTGTTTTACCATTGCTCTGTTATCGTCCTTCTTCCATATGTTCCTTCTGTTGCACAAATGTTTAAAACACCTCTTCATGTGCATCAGCTATAAAAATAGATAAACGTTGAATTACTTCAATTTGTCTTTTGGAAAATGTGACACCCTTGACATTGTGTACTATCCTTCTATCTGCAGGTGTCATGCAGCTAACCTGAACGGGAAGTTCTACCGCACAGGGACGTACAAGGGCCAGCATGACAATGGTGTGGTGTGGGGGACCTGGAAAGGCCTTTGGTATTCCCTTAGACACACCACGATGAAGGTGCGGCCTCTGGTTTTCTTGGACGTCACAGGCAGTGGAGCAGGGGACATGTAAAAGGCAACATACCAGGCGCCATATTCCCTTGAGTAATACAATGAAGTTGAATGAAAAAAATGAGGGCTGACGTCGTCTTTAAATTCTTTGTATTTTAATTTCTCCCTTTGCTTCAGTGTTTGAAACTATTATCAAATGGCGATATTACAGTATGCTCTGTTTTCCAGTAAGCATTTCCTCCTATAAAGTGTATGATATTACTCAAACAATAAAACAAATTGCATCTCAGAAATTCCTCATTGACATAGTTACTATTGCTCTAACTTGTGCATTTTCCAGAAAACACATGGAAAACGCTTGACATCGCTCATATACCCTGAACAGTATCGTACAGTGGGACTTCACAGCATGATAAAAACAGCTCATTCAGCAGTGTAGAACAATAAGACTAACCTGTCTACGAATACTGTCATTGAAAGGGCTTGTGACAGTGCATACAGATGTAGGCACAAGGCCATGGTAAATATGCCTTATCATGGTAAATACTGAACCAGTAGTTGATAAACTAAGAAACCTACTAAGAGACATTAAGAGACTTTCATACCCTGGGTAAGACAAATATTGAATGTTCAGTTACAATGCCTAAATTTGAAATATTAAAACAATTACAATTTTTTGAAACAGGAAATTAAATATATTTTAAGAAAATAAACCTTTTTGATGTCCTAAGAAAACTCCTTAAATTTCTAACACTCAATACAATCTTCACTGATATGGATGTCTGTGTTAAGATGAGGTTAAAGTCATAGCGGAGAGGATTTAGGTATGGAATAAATGTAATTGTCAATGGAAATTCCTCCTTGGTGTAGTACTACAAACCTGTGTGATCTACTCCTCCTCCCCTACATATGAGGACAGATCTAGGTCCAACATCCTCTGCTCTGCCTCACTCAGCCTGTAGGGCGAGCCGCCACTGCTGCTGTAGTCTCCAGACATTGGCAGAGAGCGGCAGCGACCTTTCCTTTGCTCCGAGGATGATACACTGAAGGTGGAGCTGCGCTGCCGCCCCTTGACCCCAGAGCAGGACTGAGCCTCCTTTAATTTCCGTGCCAGGATGTTCCTCTGGATAGGAGATGGGCCACGGCGGTTCCAGTTCTGCTCAGCCCGCTCTGCACGATCCACACTCAGACTGGTGGGCCCCGCTACTGGACCCCCAATCCCTGAGATCCCCCATCCACCTCCTGTCTCATCACTCCTTTGCCTTTCCCCAGTGCCACTGATGTTTGCTTTAGAATGTTTCTCAGATGCTGAAATGCTGTTTGTGTTAGTTCCTGTGTGTTTGGTTCCTGTGTGTTTGAGTTCCTTACTGTGAGAAGGAACATCTGTTTCTCTCCAGGGCTTCCTCTGCTCATTTCTCTGGGGTCTGGATCTATTCCACTCTGAGGCCTCATGCTCTGGAATGGGGTAAGAGTGGTATGGCTGCCTCTCCCATCCTCCTTTGGTCCAACAACTTCCCTCAGGGAGGGTCCGAGATCCCACCTGAAATTGGACAACATACGATCCTTGTTAATTAAAAAGACCAACACAAATATATACAATATATAAATAAACATAAATAAAGCTGGATAGGTGACCTGGGTCATGCTCCTTTCTCTGAACTGTCTGGAGTGTGCAGAGGGTGGAGGCTGGGGTTTGGTGTCATTAAAACTGGAGGAGCGGCGAAAATTTGGATTCTTATGATAGGAGTTTCCCATTCCTGCATCTCCTCCTCTGAGACCTGATAACCCAGTCCTCTCTACCATCTCCACCCAGTCAGCAGTGCGGTCGCGCCACTTTGAGCTGCCCCCACTTGCATAAGCAGAGACAAGAGGCCCTAAGACAAGGTCCACTCTGGGACTCAGTCTGTCCGGCGTGACCCTAGACGTTTGCTCAGAAAAGGGAGCTGCAGTACAAAAACGGTTGAGGCTGGTGTCATCCTGGAGGCCCAAAGGGAGTGCGGAAGGAGTAAATTCAGTTGGTGTAGGAATGGGGGAGTTGGTGGGTGAAGCAGATGTCTCTACCAAGGTGTCATGGACTGGGCTTGAGGAGACATGGTAGAGCTGTGTGGCCTCCTTTAACCCCTTCTTCTTCATTTCTTTCAACTGCTGCTGAGCCAACCGGTACCTACAGAGACAATTCTATTATATAAGACTGGGGAGTGACAGAGTAAGTTTGACAATAATGTTCTATGTGTGGTGAAAGTAAACAATATCCTAAACATACCCAAATATCGGTGGCAACAACTTCTGACCTGTGGGGGACAGCCTTTCTGGGTCCTGTGAGACAGGTATCACCAGGGACTGCGAGAGAGGCTGACTGCCCAGGAAAGGAGTGTCTTTCTGGGCTACACCCACACCCATGCCCCCGGGAGGGCCATGGCCATCAGATAGGCTTGGTCTCTGGAGGCTGTGGCCACAAATGGAGGCCTCATCGGAGAGCTTGCGTCCTCCAGGGGAATGCATGGAGCCTCTGCGGACAGAGCTGCACTGAGGGGTATGGCAAAGCTTTCTCCACACAGTTACCACAATAGTAGCCAGAATCACAGCCAGGCAAAGAGAGATACCAGCCACCATGACCATGTTACCACCTAGGGGTGCAACGCCAACAGTTGCAGGGGGAAGGGATGGAGAAGGTGCTGGCAGCACTGGGGAAGAAAGGGACATAATTATGTTAATATGTGAAGCATGTATGCTCCACAGGCTTTTTTGTTTTTCATTCTCTAGTCTAGAAAAAAATGAAGAAATTCTGCAAAAGAATTAAGGGACAGACTGACCGACACAGTCCTCCAGTGAGCAGAGGGACTGCTCCTTCACCATGCCAGTGCATTGCATCCCTCCCACACCTGAGGGCAGCAAACACTCGCGCACTCGTTCCCTCACTCCCTCTCCACAGCTCACACTGCACACACTCCATGGCAGCCATGGGCCCCATGACTCTGTAGAATAACAGGGGGGGGGGGGGGTCAATTCCAGAGAAATTACTAAGTTTACAAGCCTTAATTCTGTCTCAACCAAATGATCACATGCCAACAAATCCACTATGCTATCCTCATCCATATTATCACTACAGACTGAGCTTTTCACTGTGTCAGTTTCATGCAACAGTGAGGGAATAAAAAGCCAGTAGAAACTGAAAAAGGCTCAACCATCACATCACATGACATCCACAAGTTAATGCTTTGTCCTGAAAATAGAAAAAAGGGAGGCTACAAATGACTGAGGATAAAACATTTCTCTATACCTTTAAACCCTTAAACCAAAACAACTAAATGGAATTCAGACATCATACATTTGAGCAACTGAGCTTTTCCTACTGTGAAAAAGGCTTCACCTCAACTAGTGAATGAGTTTTATCCACCACTGGATTTTGTCAAACTGGGAAACCCGTTCACTCATGTCTTATTGAGCATAATCACTGCAGCCCTTCTCCACTGACACTGCTGAATGACAAGCAGAAGCAGAGTGTAAACGTATTCTTGGCAGCTGCCAAATGTGAATGTGTCGATCTATTAAATCTCACCTGCACTCCTGTGAACCACTAAACAGGTCTGTGCAGGACTAGGGGAGCGACTGAAGTTGAAAACAAAGCGAAAGCAGTACTTGTTCCTTCCTGGGGAAAATAAAGAGCAGTTGAATTCTGTTTCATTCTCTCCCTGAGTCAGCCAGTTAAAGGCCAACGGAGGAGAAGAGGGCTCCTCTGGTCCAAACCCCATCAGTGCTGTTCCATCTGCACCCATCCCAGAGGAAACAGCGACATCCTTATACAGCAATACTTTCCCGTTGACATGAGCACAAGGTGGGGTTATCAGTTTAACAGTCATCGTCCCTTCACAACCACTTCTGTAAGCATTGGCGTTTTCCACCAGCAGCTTATAGGAGAAGACACGGGACAGGTAAAGAGGTCCAGAGCTCTTCACATCCTGTGCTGCATGAGGAGAACGTAGAGCCACTCGTATAAAGTCTCTTTCTGTGAAGGGGAAAGCGCAGGACAGCTCAACACTCTGGGAACGGATGGGTTTGATTGGGTGTCGTGTGCGGGCTCGAACCTTGTCGATGCTATTTCGCCCTATCTGGTTGTATTCCATGTAGCTGACTTCTAGGAAGACAGCAGAGTCAATGCCGCTGGTGCATGTTTGAAAGTGTTCATTAGTGGATATCACAACCTGGAAAGAGACAAAAGAAGACAAGTATGATAATCACTCTGGTCATCATTCCGCCGAACACTAAGCCAGCTTAGTGTGTAAAGTTTGAGCTCTTGTTCGTCTTGCCTGAAACGATCCTGAGTGGTTTCCGGCCCGCTCCACAGCGATGTGAAAGGTGGGCCACTGCACCTGCAGTTCTGAACTCCACCACCAGGAAGTGCTCTCTGTGCTGCTGTAGTCTGTGCCATTAGCATGAGAAACAGCAGAGATGCTGGTCTGCCTCAACAGGAACCGGAAAGTTCCTGCATACAGGAAGCAAGAGCAGTTGAACTCCACCCTACCGGCTGACTGGTTGTCGGGGAGAATCCTGGTCAGAAGGGTGGTGTTGGTTTCCGTGTTGACCAGAGACAGGCTCATGCTGCAGATGGTGCTGCTGTTGGATTTTGTGCTGAAGTCCACAAATACGCTGGCATTGCTAAGGGCAAAGTGGAAGGAAGGCCAGATATTGAGCCCTGCAAAAGCTGCAGGACAGGATGCACAGAAACGAGATAGGGCAAAGAGAAAGTACATTTTAGCTATTGTTCACGGATCTTGCACAAACATGTCTACAAAGTATGTCAACTCTGTCTCACAGATTATTGTTTGTGTATTTGTTATATCTGCTTTTTCAATTTTCCTGATGTGACTTTGCAACCAGTCTGGTTCTGTGCCATTAGGATGCATTTCTGGTTCAATTTCCTGCAGTGATTCAATAATATGACATTTTCTAGAACTGATGTATCTTAACATCTGTTTAGGTGTGCACAGATATATGTACAGTTGACTAATTAATGCTTAGACTGTATGGAACGTGGAATTAGCCTAATGATATAAGTGTCAATTTTAATGACAACACAGCCACAAATGATGGAATTTACTAAATAATAAACTCAGTTTTCAACACAAACACTGTGGATCCACATAAACCATTGAAAGGGATCAGTAGTAGTAAGCTACATACAATAAGGGTATTAGTACAATGTCAGTAACTGGGGAAAAAGTTAAAATGTTGCGGCACGGTAGCACATTATTTTAAGAGCTATTGTGCTTGTGTAGTGTGCAAATCCTGTTGTGCAAACCTCACATCCTCACAAAGCAAAGAGGGTGTGGGAAGAGGAAGAGGCTGACCCTCCATTACCTCCATCCTTCATTTGAATGAGTGCACACGCTATAGTAGAAGACAGGGTGGTATAGCCCATTTAAGATCAGCTGAATTTAAATGCGAGGACCCTGTCAGCCCTCTCAAATACGTAGCTACGTTATTAAGACGGTTTGTTGACACTCACCATATCCCATGAGCGCCAGCAGGAAGGGCAGCAGTGAGACAGCCTGTGGCATTCCGATGTCCGTGCCTCCGTTTCCTCCTACACCACATGACCGTCCTCTTCCACCACCCCTGACCTCTACAAATCAGGGGCAAATCACAAAATAACAAGAAGGAAGCAGGCAACAACCAAGTGTGCTTGTGACGTCAGACAGGAGAATAAATGGAAGATGTAATGAACTCATCATCTGAGGTATGAAAAACAGGAAGGCCAGAGCACAAAGCTGTGACCATGAGTTGTCTGAATTCTGGATTGTGGCGTCTTCCTCTTCCTACCAGCTTCACAATGGGTACAACAAATATTAATGAAGTACTTTAGAGCCAAATCCTTATTGTTTAGTTGCTTGCAACTAAAGACACAAATCCCAAAACGTTTTGGTAATTTTGGGCACCAGACAGCTGAGAGTTACATGTTACACCCCCATTCAAATCAAGGCTGCCTTGCACTCTGGCCATGGACTGATCACACAAGGTTACGATTACTAAAATTATCTTTAGTACACTCTATCTGGATAAAAAAAAATAAATACATACATTCTTAAGTGAAGACATATGAGTTTAATACAGTCAACTCCCAGCTAAATAGTGAGAATAGCTTGAAATATTTTTCTCCATTATGTTCAACTCAAATGTATCTGTCAGGAGTCTAAGTGGACAAAATATACCACGTCACTTCTTTCTGAAATCTGTTTTTTTTTTAAGTCATTCTAAATCAGTTCTTTTCGGCAATTAGCATAGCCTACCCCGAAGTTCCACGTGCCTGTGTCAGACATAGTGCTCATAACCTTCATTGTGTCGTATAGTAATACAATAATAATAATAATAATAATAATAAAGCTGTTGTACTCACATCTCTTGACTCTGCACAGCATCGTTCCTGTCCAGGTTCCCAACACAGCAACCGCAATAACGGCCGCTCCACGTGCTGCCAACGCAGACATTATCTTCTGACTTTCTTTAAACTGCTAATAATTTCAGAGAGACGCGAGAGCGGCGCGAGCTCCACAGACCCAACGGAGCTCTCCCAAGGGCGCGCGCCGGTGTTCAGAGCACGTGATCCGCTCAGTCACTTCACGGTCAAAAGCGGGGCGTAGTGAATATACTGTGACGCTGGGGTCAACAAACCAATGGGCTACTTTCTTTCAGAAAAACACGTTGATTAATTAGGCTGCATACTTAAGGAAATAGTTTAAAAATTAAAAAAATAAAAACTTCCTTTAATAGAAGCAAAACCTGTTCTCAGAAGATGCCTATTAAACTGCGATGTGATGGGCGCATATCTGCCTGGGAGGATTAACATAATTAGGCAAAAATATTCACTGGTTAGAAAGTGGCTCTTCCAGTTGGGCTCTGCACTTCTGTGATGAAACATGAGACTCCCACTCACATTATTTTATATATTTATTTTTTTACAAAATATAGGTTCTCAAATACAGAAGTGCTCATCCAGCACCTTCACATACAGGTCCCTGCCTGCAGGATGTAGACGTTAGGTAAAGGGCATTATAGGAAACTAAAGCACAAATGAAAGCCTCTTTCCCCTCCTGGCAGGTTAAGCATTGCATTATACTGTATAAAGTGAATCATTCAAGAGATTACCAGTTTGAACAACAGGCACCTGGGTCATCAAAAGACCAGTGCCTGAGGAAAGTGACTACATGGAGAGACATGTGAGATTCAACAGATGGATCTACAATTCACTCAATCGAGTGGCAGTCACACGTAAATCTTCTTTTTTTAAATGTAAAGGGGCTGTCAGAAGATTACATTTAAAAAGAAACCCTTTGTGTTCACACAGAATAGCCTTGTATATCATAATTGGTTCAGGAGGCATGGTAAAAAAAATCAAACATTTTACGCAAGGCAGTCACAGTGGTAAACTTAATTTCACACAATCAGATAGCCTTTCATGAGATGACTGACAAGTCATTCTTCTATAATTCACAGATTAATTTAAAATGCATAAATCAGTGAACCTCAGCATGCAAGAACAGGACCTATTTTGTATAGAAAGGACATTCACCGAAAGTACACAAATCCCTAATTATTACGATCAGACATCTCGGGTCAGAGCCCAAGATTTCCTGAACCAATTGAGTTTATCTACTATCAATAAGTGAACCACATGGCGGGGTAATCTAATCAGCTGTAGAGCTCTGCAGACCTTCATTGTTCCTCCAGAGAGAGCCAGCAGAAAACAGGAAGCTTCTCTAGAGATGAAACACCCTTTACTACTCAGCTCAGTTCACAATGGGAACAAACAACTTTTCTGTTCAGTGTTTTTTAAAAAGCCCTACAGGGACGCACCAGGATTAAAAATAAAGGTACAATGGTAGCACTCCCAGCGGCAAGTATAACATTTAGACATGAAGCTACTTAGACCAGGTGGTGTTTACTCCAATATGATCATATTTTGTGCATTCATTACTACTTTTGCAGTTACTCTTTATATAATATACTGAGTAGATATGGTAATAAGAGTTTACAAGCGCTTATTATCAAAGCTTCACTGTGACAACTAATACGGAGCATTCCTTTCAGTTTGGCTTCAAAACTGGAATTTCCATAACTGAACCTCTGCGATGAAGGATCGATTGCCTGAACAATGACATCTAGCAATGTTATTTTATACACTCTAAACCAACCAGGCAGCAGATCAGGCATTCTATTTTATCTTAGTCTTTTCTTGAATGCATCCTAGACAAAGGCTATTACATTCAAATACAGTTTGACTGGTGAAGGCATAAGAGTCTGATTTTTAAGAGTGCGAGACCAAAACGAGATGAAAGGTGAAGTGGGGTATTTAGACTCTTTGAAACCTGGACATTTGGACATCTTCTCTTCCTCCTCAGAAGATAAGCATGCGTGACAGGCTTCATTCCTTAATCATTTATTGTAAGAATGTATGTTTTTACTAAAACGTGATCAGTGGCTATGGGCTTTCCATAAGTCCACACTACTCGTATAAGATGTGTGACACATCTTATACCTCTTTTACGTATATTAATATAGTAAATGTTTTCGCAGTTTTCCCAAACCCATTTATTACTAAACACACATGATGATAACTCCACCAGGCAGAGTGAATCTGGGAACACTTTGCTGTACAGTATTTGAACAGTTTCTGGAAAAGTATATTCTCGATCAACATTAAAGACAGAGTCTAGCTTTTAGACCTAGATAGAAAATAGCTGGTAGTACCTACAGTGGATTTACAAAGGTCTACCTTAAACAGAACACCAATCAATAATCATAACCAGACTGGATAAGTACATCATGCACTCAATGTAGGCACGCCGCTGCTGTACATCAGTATGTACATGTGGTTGTAGACTGTTTTAATGCATCCGTCTATCAGCAGAGACAGTACAGCCAGGTATAAGATTTGTTCTGTCTCAACAATAATGACTGTAAACAGGTCAAAAGAGGTTTGGGTAGAATCTCAAACCCTCAACAGAGTCATCTCTACACAAGTGGCCCATCTTCTCAGCCAGCAGCAACCTGGAGATGAGGAAGGAACAGAGAAGAGGACACAAAGAAATGACGGTGAAGAAACACAGGTGACAAAATGACACAATAACAAACAATAAAATGAGGAACAAAGACAAGTGTGAATATTCTCATTCTTAGAACAACATTGTGTAGGAAAACAGACAAACTGACAATGAGTCTCGGTAAAGTGCACCGTTTGTGCTTAAAGCAAAGTGAAGGCTCTCCTGGTGAAGACTGCCTGTCAATCTACAGTATTGGAGTGTCTGTATCTATGAGTCAACTCACCGCTCTTTAGACAGAAGAACAGAGAGACCCAAGAGCTTTGCAAACTCCTCTGCTGTCAAAGAGCCTTTGTCTGACACCTGCAGAAGAGGGAGATGATGAGATACAGAGATAAGACAGGGAGTAAGATAGTAACTTAGAACCTAAGGGGTTTGACTGACGGATCTCAGTTTTCAAACATATAACATAGCATAGTTTGATCAGTCTAAACCACGTCAATGTCAGTAAAGCTTACATTGTCCAGTGCTGAGGCTATCATTTCCTCTTCGCTGTGAGACTGCAGCTGGACCACCATCACACCACTGTCAAACACACGCAGCCTACATACAGGACGAGACAGATGAAGGAAAGTGTGTGTTTTCGTGCGCGCACTCACGGAGAGAGAGACATCTGGTCAACAGGTTAAAAATATATAAAAGAAAACAGGGAGCTAGCTAAAGAACAGCACCCAGTATGGGGCGACTAGAACCAGCATGGTAGGGAAACAGGCCAGTTTTTCTTTTAAAACCCTGGGAAGTGACAGGAAATGACAGTCGCAGAGGGCTGGACACCACTTCCAACAACAGGAAGCCAGGCAGGAAGAGCCTGGCTTCTGTGGAACAGTGCCCTGTATTCCCGTTCTAAACACATAGCCAGGTCTATGCACAAATGAATATATGAAAGGGCACTACAATACAAAGACAAACAAAACTCAAACCCACCTCAACGGGAGCTTCAACGACTCAAACATCTTGCACGCGTTGACTAAATCTTCTGGAGATAAAAGCTGTGGAAAGATTTTTTTTTTAAAAGTAACCTCAGTATCCGACAGGCCACCGAAGACAATTGTGTGCAGCATGAATGTATAGACCGCAAAGTTGTGTCCTATTATCAATTCAGCTAGAATGAACATACATGCCCACTCAAGTGTGACCTATACATTTCTTCGCGTTGTTTTGTTTGTTCATTTATCTGAGCGTTACCTCCATCCCTCTGGCACGGTTGACGAGACAGTACACCTCAGTGAGAGCCATCATACCGCCGCGCTCCTGGAGAGAAATAGAGTTGGAAGTGAAGGAGATGATTGAGATTATTATATGATCTTAGCCTGTGTAGATGTAAAAAACATGACACACAAATCCTTCACACCTACCTCTAGAGGGGGCTGTAGCATATCTCCCAGTTGCTTAGCCAGCTGCAAATGGTAATGTGTACCCGATCCATGGGTTTCCCTGGTAACGGGGTTAGCAATACCCATGCTCAGTAGGTAGGACTTAAACCGGATCGTCTATAACACAGAGCATAACTGTTAATGAAAAGCAAACTGAAAACCAAAGTGCATAGTGTAGCAGCATCATGCAATAACACTACTGGTATGCAAATACAGTTTGAGCACAAGACCTCAGATTAAACAAGTTGCATGTATAATGGTCCAGCGAGGTTGGAGAGTATTTCTTAGAGGCTTTCATGATTAAAAGTATCTATTGCTACATGCACCACATTGTCCTCTTGTTTGTGCGTCTGATTATGCTGGTCAAATACTCACTTCGTCTTCCGTTATGTCTCCCTGCTTGTCTTTGATCTTGCTGGCTATGGATCTGGACAGCTCCACCATCTCTTTGGCCTGTTAGTTTTAGACAGCCATTCACAGGTTTGATATCCATGGTTATGAGGTTTAAACAATCATACAGTATAATTGTCAATAGATTAAATATTCTTCAAAAAGGTATATCATTATAAGTCAACAACTTCAGGAACTTCACCTTCACCATCAGCTTACTGAGGTCCTCAAAGGCCTGGGAAAAAACAAGACTAAATGATTAATAGTGCTTAAAACGTTTCACAATTAAATAAACCACAAACCTTCATGGCTACAGATATCATTCCACAGCACCCCCCACCCCTCCTCTGGCTGATGATAACATTTAACATTCTGCCTGACCGTAGACCGGATTTAAACACGGACCCTGAGGTAAACCACCATACCTTTCATAACCAATCCATGTAATTTTGTTTTAATTTAAGTGTCACAGTGGCTGTGGTCAGCTTGAATTTATGTCAGTTACAATAAATTCAGATGACAAGTTTTTATAACAAAAAAAAAGAAAAAACAGATCCAATTATTCATAGAAACTTTTTAAACCAAACCACTCTGTATTATCAGTGTGTTCACACGTGTTCATCAAAATATGGCTGAATACAAAACTTCAACTTGGAGGAATCTGATGGCATGACACATGGGCAGGTTTCTTGACTTAGTTTCTATTCAAATCTACAACTCTATATTAGAGCGACACCACCACAATTCACATTCTGACAAATATCTAATTATTTCAGCATTTCCACTTTGCAATACCTCAGAAATGTTTTTGTCTGTTTCTTTCCTCTTCTCCTCTATCTTCCGCTCAATGCCAACAATCCCCACTGCACGTGTCCTTCCTGCCTATATGAGCACAAAGGAAAGAAAAACACATGAAGTGAAAGACTCAAAGAATTCAAAAGTTGGTAACACGCCTCGAAGGACAAGGAAAGACAAACAGTGAGGAGGGAACAAATTATGGTCAACTGCTGTTACAGTACATACTTTTATTTCAGTGGCAATGATCTCAGTGTTTATCAAAAAACTAAGATTAATGTAATCTCATTTAGAGACAAATGACCAAATGCAAGTGAAATGACAGAGTGCTACGGTCTATGCAAAAGCTTATTTTTACTTTTGTGTGAGTCCTGCTGTGGGATATCACTAATTTGACATTAATGCCAAATTCTACCAGTTGAACAATATGTCAGAATAAGAAGCAGGTTTATTGCCAAGGAATTTTCCTTGGTATTTTGGTGCATAATATTGACCATGGTTTATATATATCATGTCAGTAAAGCAACATTTAACAACATGCATACTTATCCTGCTTTTTGAAAAGCCCTAAAAAATAGCCAGAGTCAGAAGTTCTGATTTTAACTGTCAACAGTGACAACACTGTCCTCCTGTGGAACATTATTTTAACAATCACATAACCTCCTGGGATTTCAATCTCACAAATTCCAGGAATATAAGACGGCGGAAAGGAAGAGATACCAGTCGGATGAGAAGGAACATCTGCTCAGCTTCTAACCTGAGAGCCGGTTCCTGTGGGGATGGGCTGTGAAACTGGCGCATTCTCCCATCTCTTCTTAGTCATTTCCTCTGTTAGCCTCCTGTAAAACTGCAAGCAAACGACACCATGCCAGTTCCATGTAATAAAGAGTCAAACACAGAGTCTCTGTAGAGAAAGGCTCATTACAGCATGAACAAGTGGGGCTACCTCAATCTGCCCATGCTCTTTGAAGGACAGCTTGATGAAGGAGTACTTGCTGTGTTGGTAGGGACCGGACTCCTTGTCGGCAGGTGTTGCGTACAGGTGGATAACTATTTTTGCACTACAGGATAAAAAATGCTAATAGTTAACTTACATCAACAGTCATCAACAGCGAAACTTCATTCTTGAATGTGGAAATAGTGGTTTGACGGAAGAAAAAAAAAAACTTTCCAGAAAACGCTAGTAAGTGGACCTTAGTCAAATTACACATTTAGGTATAAAACACAAAATAATGTGGTTTGCTCATTTTTAATGCAATGCTTAAATCCCAGATCTCCTTTCTGTTGTTAGAAAGCACAAGATGTATTTACTGACTGACACTCGCCTCTTTCCTATTCCTGCAGCCTGCTCCTCAAAGAAGATGATCTGTGACAGGGGCATGGCTATGCAGCACTCCTACAGATGGAAAGAGAAATACAGAAGCCACCATGACAAGTCAACGCCCAATCTCTCTGTGCACAACAGCACCAACTTTCACACATTCAGTGCAGCCAGTGTGCAGTCCTGTTCACTGCTGTCTTACATGGTTTTTAACGTCCCTCCAGATCAACCGATGGGTGCTCAACAAGGCAACTCCAACATCCAGCTTAGCCTATAGCACAATGACAGGAAAATAAAGACATGACGTTACTATTTTCTTATATTAAGTTCCCATGCCACTTTTCGTGTTGTAATCACCTTACGCTGCACATTTAACCACCTAATGGCCTGTTGAGCTACCTGAACTTCATCAGCAGCTTACGTGCACCGCGACGTTCAACTATCTTAAGTCAACAAATTTAGCAATCACAAAACAGAACTATACCTTATCATCGCCGTCATACAGTCTAACGCCTCGCTGCTGGATCACTAAAGTTTCGTTTATTTCTAAGAGCCCATTTGACCACGAAAAGCGGTCCATTTTTACTATTACTAAAACAATATTCCTTATTCTACTCCGCTGCCGAGATGCATTTTGTGTTTACTTCCTGTACGCTGTCCAAAATTGGCCTGGCACTGACTGCAGGGAAAAATGAATATAAGTTAAAGTAAATTGAATTATTAATAACGTTGATTATAAATCAACTGTTTGTACTGATACGTTATGAGTTTTTATTTTTTTATTTTTTTTAACATAATTTGCCATAATGTGTCTTTTCTGACAGGCTTTCTCGGAGGGATCTTTTCCGGTGTTGACGTTACTAGCGCCAGCTGTCAGTGTGCAAGCTAGCAAGACTGCTATATCTCAGCGCGTTGCTTTGAGATTTTTTAATGACTTTTGATATTTTCCCGTTTCAGTCGTAATTATCGCCAGCATAGAATTTCCACTAATCTCGAATGAACACATGCACACATAGTTTTTTGCGTTTTCTAGTGTCTTTTTATTGAGCCTTGCTAAGAGTTAAGGTAGCTGTAGCTGGCTAGCTTGTTGTTAGCTGCGGACAAATCTGGTGCAGACAGGTTTTGCACTGCAGACACAGCTTCTCTTGTTTTGAAGTCATTGTTCACAGGCGGAGTGTTGTATCATATATAAGGACTGTAAAGACCATGCAGCTTTATTACGAAGCTAATAATTTACTGCTAATATCCATTGCTTTAAATGATACGTTCGCAGCATTATGAATTTAAATCAGTAACGTTGGCTCAGTAGCATAGTATTTAGACTTAAAGTCACCCGAATGCATTTTATCATAAATTGCCTCATCTGTTGTATTGTAAAAAGTATTTATTAGCTGCGTGGTGTAATAACCGTCTTCATTGACCAAGAGGCAAACGTTTGTCTGAATCTACGAATATGGATAAGAAATCATTTGACATTGTATTGGATGAGATACGAAAGGTAGGAGTGTCTAATCCCAAATTGTCTGTCTGAATTAGATCTGAAAGCGTCTCAACTTCAGGGTTTGGTAATTCTTCATTCTGCGTTTCAGTGCGTCCTGACCGATCAGCGGATCAAAGCCATAGAGCAGGTGCATGGGTACTTCTCCAGTGAGCAGGTACCTGTCCGAGCAGTAGCACTGTCATATAATGTTTACATCTCAGTTTCAACCACCAGCTCACCAAGTACTGTATTTTACCACACTAGATAGTCAGAGTTCCCACAAATTTGTAAAGGCCTTCACACATGGTGCATGTCATAAAGCTCTTAGACGAAATATAGTCCCAAATTTCAGCTATATGTCTCATATTAGGAATTGGTATACTAATTCTGGACTTACTTAATCACCAATTCTGTATTAGATGGAACTTGTGTGTGAACTAATAAAGGATTATCTTCTCAAAATTGTCATGATCTTTCACACTACTTTCTTTCTTGATCAGTGCCGCTCTAGGCTTATTGTATATTGTATAACACTGTCTTGAACATCTGCAGGTGATGGAAATACTGAAGTACTTCTCATGGGCAGAGCCACAGATCAAAGCAGTTAAAGCTCTGCAGCATGTGAGTAACAAGTGTTTTAAGTGACCATGGCACCAAAGTTTATGGCTTGCATTAGTAAATAATGTCTATCCATTTATATTTAGCTAAAAATAAATTGATATAATAGAAATGTGTAAAACAACAATACCAATATTAGCGAAACCGTAAAATTATATGATTTTGTGTGTACTTTCCACCTCTCTTTTTTTTTTATTGGTATTAAGTGTTAGTATATGAATATGAATATGTTTCTCTTTCTATTGGCCTTAGAAAATGGTTGCAATTTCTACAACCAAAGTTGCAAATATCCTGAATTGCTTCACCTTCTCAAAAGACAGACTGATTGTCCTGGAACTAATAGCTTTGTGAGTACATTTTGAAAATGCATTTAAGACTTTAAAACACTGTAAGGCAAATGTTGTATTGTAATCTCACCTTTTTTGGTTCTGTCAGTCAAAAAATTGTTAAGAGATAGTGGCTTCTTGTTAAATATTGGATTTCTGTTCCCATACAGGAACATATTAGATGCTCAAAATTATCGTCCTGTAGAGGATCTGTTTCGTATACACTTGTCTGAGAAGAAGCGGGCTCGCAGGATCCTGGAGCAAGTAAGTTCATCTTTACAAATTCACCTTCATGGTGCTATTTGTGTTCTAGGTAGGTTAGCATAGAGAGTCTATTTGCTAATCTTAATAATGTGTATGTCTTGGTATTATAGGACCTTGTAGCCATAAAGTTCCACGGAATAAGTGTTGCCTAGTGAGATGTACTGGAACATTGCTGCAGTTAGAAAATAGAAACGCATTCAAACATTAAGGTTTTAAAATAGTGGTGTGCATGTGTTAATACATTATATTTGACATCCTTAATAATTTTAACATTATGAATGCCTGTTGTACACACAAGCAAACACAAACACAAACTCTAAAATAACACACCTCCTGTCTCACTAGGTGTGTAAGGTTGGCTGCAAGGCTCCTGTAGCCATGATCTCCTCCTGTGGTATGATACCAGGAAATCCATACCCTAAAGGCAGACCCAGCCTGGTCAGTGGTACATTCCCTGTAAGTATGTTCAGGGCTCTACAGCTTCCCAGACAGTCTTGAGCTAAAGGATTTTACAAACCACCACCAACTAACGATAGAAATAAAGATGCATATTTTATTAGAACTTTTGTATGTGGGTCCTTATAGTTGAACCTGTTCCACCTCTATTTCTAAGGGTATTAGTGAACAGAACAAAGTTCAGAATCTACCTGAAGTGACATTTTATGTGTTTTATTTTGTTAATCTGAATTTACAAAATTGGAAAATGCATGTTAAAAAACCCAACATTGTGTAAATTACATATGAAAGCTTAATACAATTAAAGAAGATTACTGGTGATTTCTCACTGGTGTCGCAGAAACGTGTACAGATCATACTGAGTTTATTTCTTTGTCTTGTGACTTAGACAGAAAAGGTGGCACATGTGTTTCAGCCCCTAGTGGTTTTTCTGGATATTTGTGCTTGCTCCAAAAAAGCCCGACCATGGAAAAACATGTGTTTTGTTTATAATCACAGGGAATCCCTCCAGTAAAGAAAGAAGGCGAGAAGAAAGACGACACTTTTAACAATATGGAGGGGAAAGGAATTGCTTCTCGGATTATTGGGCCATTCAGACCTGTAAGCACTAGAGTGGGAATCATTCTCTGGGATGATGTAAACGTACCAGGATGCCACAGAGAAGTCTCATTAATGAGTGACGAGGCCTCACATGACTAACTACATTACTCACACATGATAACATCTGCAACTTACACGTCAAGCCACGTTATAAATGCTAAAAGTAGACCATGGTGAAGGTGATAAATGGACACGAGTAAAGATGGTACAGCAGAAGGTGTAACAGAATAACGGGCGCTTATATAGAAACAAATATATGAGTAAGAACACATTATTGAACCTCCACATTTAAATATAAAACATGGGAATCGACTTTGTACACTGTACTCAAAAATGGTGATGAAAGATGTTTGAATGGTATTCATTAAAATCTTCCTTTTTTATTTGATGGTATGTAAGCATAATCATCTTGGAATTTGGCAACATTAACAAAAGTAATGTTGCACCATCTGCTGCATAAAAATGCCTAATTTGTTACCTATTTAAATGACCATACAGAGTAGTGGTTTGACCTTCCACGTTACTCTTTAATTCTTTAGTCATCTTTTTATTGGCTCGGAAAAACTTGCATGACAGATTATAATTAGATAGAACTGACTGATCATTTAAGTGTTTTATATCTTGTCTTTTCCTTTTCTAGTTCCCTTCAACCTACAACCCTCATCGGCCTGTGCCCTACCCTATTCCACCGTGTCGACCCCATGCTACCATTGCACCAAGTAAGAAATGACCCACTTACAGTACACATACATAGCCCTGTAATTGAACATTTACAACTTGTCAATATAAATTAACCAGATGTGGAAGGTAGAGAGCTCTCAAGACAACTGAGGAATTAATAATGTAGCTTTGAGGAGTTTTCGGTACAGCTAGGCATGGTTTCTTACTCCCATATGGGTTTGGTTGAGGTATAGTTGGTAGAGGGGTGATTCTTACGTTTGTGTGCGTACGTGTGAATGTGTGGTGGATGCTGATAATATTTGCAACTGCTACTCAGGTGCGTACAACAATGCAGGCCTTGTTTCTATGGGAGGGGTTATAACAGCCAACGTGGCCCCTCCCCCCTACAACTCCACCCACAAAGCAGCAGGTATGGTTCGAGTGCGTATGTGTGACAGCAGTTAGACACTCCTTGAAGCTTGCTGCCTAACTACCTGGCATGCCGCATACCTGCGCTTATCAAGTTTAATGCCTTTATCAGGTGAAGAATGTGCTTCTTACTTCTGTTGGAGTACACTGAGTGACCAGAAAATACACCACCTTTACATTTGAATGCAATCCAATGCAGCAGCTGTGTATTGGATTCCTTTCATTTAGAACTGTTGGAGAGATGTCAAGTCATTTTTGAGGGGGGGTGTTATTGTATTAGATTGAATTATATCCACTGCAACCACATTTTCACATGGTAATTCTACTATTTGTTTTCTGAAGTACACAAAATTGCATAATTCTATTTAAATACTTTTCAATGTAATACAACACCACAGAATTATATCAACCCACAAACTAAATTTATTGTTAAAATTGTATGATGTTGCAAGGCTGTTGTATTGCATTGCAGTACAGCTTGCTGGTACTTCGGTTTTCTGGTCAGTCTTTGTAAAAGTATGTCTTGGTGAATTGTGAGGACGGGTCTTTGGCTGCCAGGAAGGAGCTTCAAACTAATTTCCTTAATCCTTTTTTTTTTTTTTTCTGGAATCATGCTGTGTGCTGGCATTTAACATGCATCGCTTGGGATAACTTGTTTTTTGTCTCATCAGTTTTCATAGTTGAAATACATCTTTTAGGACCTTTGGGGGGATATGTGGTCACAAGCACAAAGATGTCTCAAGTTTTTTTTTTAATTGACAAATGTCCAAAGCAGTGTTGAGATAAGAAGAGTGGGTGATGAAAGTTAATTTAAGGTGACCATTTCCCCAAAGGTAAGAAGAAGACATATTCCAATGTTGAAAAGTGCTGGAATTTCCAAGTTATAAGTTGCACACAGGGATGCACCCTGGCTATTCCTTCTTGCTGTGTCTTTTCTCTCCTTTATAAGATGTTTGGATTGCTTCGTCCACAATAGTTTGTTGGGTTGTAACCTATTCTGTCTGTCCTGGAATGAGATTTGCTTCGACCAATAACACTTCTGATCAGATCTTAGTTGATTCAAACACCATTTCAGATAGTAGTCATCATTTTAGAGTACCCTTTTCACCAACTGACCTTTTTCTGCCTCCAGGTTACGCCAAACCAGGCAATCCGCATATCACTACACCTGGAGTCAACAGTGGACCCCTCCTCATTCCACATGGGTCCACGCCTTCTACCCCAGTCCCACCCCAGGGTTCTCCTGCTCAGCCAACTCCAACAACCCCTATCACACCAGTTTTCCCTGGCATGGTGCCCTCTCACAACCCTAATGCCCCCTCTCCCTCTCCTTCTCCATCCCCATCTGTGATCAAAGCAGGTCCACAGACCCCCAGTGGCCATGCTACACCTACACCCTCATCTGTCATTAAAGCCCACACCCCTTCAGGCACCCCTTGTGGAACTCCTGTCCCCGGTAGCGGGGGCTTCTCCTCTTCCCCCTTTTCTGTCGTTTCCCGACCAGGCACACCTGTTACCTCCCGCAGCGGCCCAGACCCCTTATCTCAGGCAAACTCCATGGGCTCAACTCTGCAGAAGGTTTTTTCCACAGACCACCAGTCAGGATCCATCCTCTCTGGCATACTCCCACAAGCAGGCAACCCCTCTGGGTCAGTGATTCGAAGTTACACCCCCTCTGGACCACCATCTCTCACTACTGGATCATCTGCTCCGAGCTGTTCCACCCCAGGCCCCAGTCCCAAACCCTCCCCAGCTCATTCTGCACAGGTTCAGGCAGCCATGGCTGCTGCTGGAGTCCTGAACAGACACACTGGGGGGGGCAGTAATAGTGGCAGTAACAGCCCTGTGCCCTCTGCTTTCAAGGGCACCTCTCGCTCTGGCACATCTGTTAGCTCTCTGGTGGTACCAGGTTCTGCACAGGCTGCCCTAGCACGTTCCTTTAGTCTGTCTCACCCTTCAGGTTCTCCTCAAGTCTCTCTCTCTAGTCCTGTTGCTATCACGGGCCTCCAAGCTCTGTCCTCCAGCCCAGCACCCTCTCATTATCCTGGCCTGTCCCACTTTCCCTCCCTTTCTCCTTCTACCATACCTTCATCCATGCCAGCAATGCCTCCCGCTACCAACATTTCTAACCATCCACAAACCTCCATGTACCCAGGTCTGGCTCCCAATGCTGCCTCCAGTGCAGCCTCCCCTTTCGGTCTGGGTCTCACCTCTGCCCCCTCTATATTCCCAGGCCTTCCACCTGGCCCTAGCCCTGCTACCTTCCCAGGATTGGGGGTTTCAGGAGGGCATGGTGCCGGGAGCCCTGTGTTGTCTTCATTCATGGGACTGCCAGGGGCAACTCCATCTTCAGTAGCGTCAGTGGCACCACTGCAGGCAGCAGCAGCCGCTGCAGCAGCCGCAGCTGGAGTTCCACCATCATCGCCAGTTTTACCAGGATTTGCATCTGCTTTCAGCTCAAATTTCCAGCCTGGGTATGTGGGCTGTGAACATTTTACAGAAGCCATGTCATACACATAATCTAAAATAAATCAAATTATTTCATATTGATTTCCTAATATTATTTAATTTAGTCTACATGAAAATACCAAATCATTTACTGAATTTTAATGTAGGTCTGTGTATGCAAATTGTCTGATTTTGTTAATCCATTTCTAGTAATCACAGTTGGCAGTCACAATTTACATGTGACATTGATATTAACTTGCGTGGTAAATTGCTGGAAAGAGGGCATAATAAATCCACTTCAGGTTTTATGGGCTAAGTGGAAACACTGCACCCACACAGTTCAAAGTACTTCTACTCTGGAGTGTCAGACCCAGACTTTGATTTGTGTTGAGCTCTTTGTTAACTAATTGGTGATTATTGTCTGCCATATATTTAGCATGTTATATGGTCAATGAACAAGTGTTGCAATCAGAAGCTGCACCTTTTGTTGACATTTCATGCACTCAAGAGGCAGGTGGTCCTTTTTGCAAGAGCTATTAAATGAGCAAACAAGTTCTACTTTTTAATGTTTATACATGGGGAATAGAAAAATAATGCAGTAAAGTAACACATGTTCGCACGTATCCACTCTGATAAATGTATATATTAATTTGAAATATAATCACAAATATTGGTACGTTATACTCACAGACTTAGAAAAATAGTTTTAGTTCTAGACATTTTGGTGGTTCTCTGTCACATTACATCCCATAACACAGTCAATTGTTTTTCTATGTCGATTTTAGTGTTAAACAATTGAGTACTAGAGGTGCTGGTAGGTAAATTTTGTTAGCATTGGACAGAGCCAGGCTAGCTGTTTCCCCCCTTTTTCCTGTCTTTATGCTAAGCTAAGCTAACAGGGTGCCGGCTATAGTCTTATATTTAAACTGGCAGATATGAGAGTGATATATTCTCATCTCACTCTCCCAACACAAATATTAAAAAATGTTGCTTTAAAGAACAACAAAAACAATAGTTATTAAGAGTCTATCCATCCATTCTCTATACTGCTTATCCTCAGAGGGTTGCAGTGGGGCTGGAGCCGATCCCAGCTGACATTGACAATTTAGAATCCTCAATGAACATGTCTTTGGATGGTGGAAGGAAGCCGGAGTACCCGGAGAGAACACACGGGGACACGTGGAGAACATGTAAACTCCACACAGAAGGGCCCTGGTCGGCTAGTTATTAAGAGTCTTGTAGTCAAAATACTGTTCCCTGTTTTTCATCTACCAGGATTTGTTGAGAGGAAGAAAAACTTAAGTGTTAGTCATATTTAAAAATTAGATCTGTAAGTACTGTGGTTGTAAATTGGTTGTAAGTTGTAAATCCCTGTAGATACAGAATGATGTGGTATAATATAATATTCTAATTAAAATAACGATGTGTAGTCTCAGCAGTCATTATTCTGTGTGTCACAGGTTGAGCAGTGGACTCCAGCCTCCAGGAAGCAGTGGGTTCCCTGGCTTGCTGTCCTTCCCTGGGGTTCCAGGCTTCTCTCCCTCTGCCTCCCCTGCTGCCCTTGGTGGCCTCCACAACCCAGCCATGCAGTCTGCCCTGCTACAGGTAGACACACACACACACACACACCACACCACACCACACACACACACACACACAACACACACACACAATGCTCTGGCAGTGATTGTCAGTTTGATGAAGCCTCACTGCTACAAAACACTGTTTTTCTTTGTCTTGTTCCAGGCTCATCCCGCATCTGCTTTGGACAGCTTTCCTCCTCAGCCCAACAGTTTCACCAACTACGCTCCAGGCCCAGGAAATCCCTTCCCCCTCCAACCAGGCCTGCACCCCCAATTGGGTTGGCAGTGAAACCCAAAATACAATTTGAAACATTGAGTACACTTACATGCCGACCCCCTGTCGTCCACTCTGCCCTACTTCTCAGCAGTTGACACATTTTATTTTTTGGCCTTGAACCCTGAAGAGCACAGGGCAGATTGGAGAATTTCAGTAATGCCAGAATGACCTACTACTACGATGAACACTATGGTGAAAACCGTTGAAATAGTGTGGGGAGGTGGCATATTTCTGATATTATTCATAGTGAACAGTTGTAAATATCAGTTGTCAAAGTTGTTAGGTTTTACAAGTAGACTGTGACTGGTTTTAATGTTAGCTGAACTTGGTTGTTTTTAATCAGGTTTATCAACATTTCTTAGTGAATAATGAATTATCGAAAAAATTTAAATGTACATGAAATCATGGCTTGACAGTATCCTCATGTATTATTTCATGTCCGGTCTCGGTGAGAAGGGCATGCTTATGTCCTGAATTGAGTACTGTATTATGAAATGAAATTTTTAGATGACTTATGTTACCTTGAGTTGTATGGCCATATTTTGAAATGGGCACACCATGAATATTTTTAATTCTTGTGCTGTCTCAAGGGTTGGTGTGTGCTACACACAACCCAGTTTGTGTTATTTTCAGTGAACACACATTCTGTGGCTGTCAGCAGTTTACTGTGATTCACATTTTGTATGTTTCCACATTCTTTTGACCCTGCTAGTACTGTACTTACAGTATATACAGATGTTTGTGAAAACAACCCGAAGCACTTATTGATTGATATGCGGACTTGAGATGTGAAATGTCTGTATTCTTCAGTAAGGCTTTGCAACATAAGTGAAAACTGTAATTTACTGTACACCTCAGTACACTCACAGTTGAGAGAAACACACACGTTTGTTACAATGTGCCGTTTTTGTATTTGCACCTGTTTTTATTATTTTGTCAGTAAACAGCTGTTTGCGGTAGCTGTTGCTGTATCTTTATTCTGTGTGACAGCATGGCTATCAGGAAAGCCCCTTAAATATAATGACTGGAGGTGGACAAAATAATGAAAGCACCACGTGGAAAATAAGTTTAATGCAACTTCCTCACAATTACAAAGACAGCTAGACCTGCAGATCCTATGGCTGAAAGCCAGCTGTCATTTGCTTTTAAAGCATGCGTATGTGACTTTTTAACTGATAAATTGCTAGTGCTTTGGGTTAAAAAAAAATAATGAGGGTAAAAGTGCATCCTCACATCCGGACATGCCTTATTGTATCAGCAAAGACAAGGTTCATGGTCAGAAAGGATAGTTGGGTAGTTGGATTGGGCAGAATAGTTGTTAAATATTACAGATCACAGCCTCCAATGTCACCATTTACCTTAATTGATATACATTTTTTTTTCTGTTATATCCAACTCTCAGTATTGTAATTGTTTTATGGGCTGGTTATAGGCCACATGGTGCTTATCATGAGCGTCTGTAATATTGCAACACATGGGTGATGCTATCAGTCATCTCTCATGTTATTCATGGGATCTAAATGGAAGATTTTTCAAACTTTTCCATTCCAGTTTTCAGTTTAGCCACTTTGATTACATTATCTGCGTAATGAAATTACATTTGCAGTACACTGAACATTTTAATTATGCATATGAAAAAAGAATGTGGCCTGAAGTTTCTTAAATCATAAAATGTGATACATTTAAGGCACATTTAATTAAAATTTATATCTGTTCTGCTTATTGTAAGAATCACATTTACTGCAGCAGCAGACTTGGACATTTCTATACCAAAGCCAACCAAATGTTTACATTTATTAAATTTTCTTTCCTTTTTAAATATTAAGAATTATTTCACTATTAAATCTTTTACATTGCTTTTTATTGTAAAGGAAAGTAAAGCTATTATTGTAGCAGTCATATTTCCATGTACTACGACAAGTGTATAAGACAATTTGTTCATCCCAAACAACAAATGGCCTAAAAGAAATGTTGAATTTCTGATCACCTTTTTTGTATTTGTCTGGTTTTCATTTATTTTTTCTATGGTCTTGACATGGGTCTTGTGAAGTATTCAGTTATACGTACTCATTTCGGCCACCATATAACACTGATAACTGTTAGAGGTTCTCTACAAAAAGAGTTAAAAATAAAATAAATCTGAATCCAGTTGTACAGTCAAATGAGCTCCACAGATGTCAGGTTTTTGAATACTGGTAGTTCCTCATTCTAGGGTGAAGTAAAATGAGGGGAACTACAACATTGCATTCTGCATTTCTTCATCAGGGAAGTACCATCAGTAAAACAATTAAACTTGAATGTGTAATTGGGTTGGGACTGGTAAGATTCACTATACCCCCATTGGGCATTCTCTTAATGACAGTTGTAAGTGCATACATAATAAAAAAAAAAACATACACATTTAATATCCTGTATTATTCCATATAAATAAGCCACACCTATACCGTCTCTGACCTAAGATGTATTGCAGCATTACAGCTTTAAAAGGCTGGGTGACTCCCTCCTCATTAGATTCACTTCAACAAACTCACTCAAAACACTTCCCCTCTCAGTGTTATCCAGCACATGGAAATGGAGGACCAAATGGAAAGCCAGAAGAGAAGAGGAATGAGCAAAGATGATTTAATATGTAAGATAAACCACATTTCTTTTACTGTCTGTTATTTTTCTGAGCTTTATTGTTATAAAACTAGTTGTGTTCAAAAGGTTAAATATTACCAACACCAGACTTGGTTTAAGGCTTAGATCAACAGTGTTGTTTACTCTTCCCTGAACCACGAGTTCCACGTTGAGTGTACATTGCCAGCAGGAGTGTATTATGTATGCTGTATACGTAGGAGCTCACCTGTGCAGGTAGAAGGCAGCCACGGAGGCTAAGGCAAAGTAGAACATCGTCATGGAGACAGATATCACATGACATTGAGATAAAGAGTCCCAAAAGCATGTGACCGTGTACGTTTTTGTGTGTCTCCTTTTGCGTATGTGTGTGTGCGTGTATCCATGCTCTGTGAAGTCAGGTGAACAAGAAACTTTTGCGTTACACAGCTATGTTTGGCTTGTCTGACAATGTCAGACATTGTTCATTTGGTTGCTGATAAGGCCTTGTTTGAATATCAGAGTTTGTGGCCATAATCGTTTTCCAGGACCTTGTTGTCACAAACCCGTAGGACAGGGTTATGTGACACAGACAGCTGTGTACATATTATTTACATGCATCCACATTCAATGTTGTTATTTGTGATAATGCACAAATCAATAAATCATGAATTGGGTGGGCAGATCATGAAGACGTTTTTTATGTGTTGAATTTCTTTAAATGCCTTAGTAAAGTTCTTCCATCCAAAAAACCTATTTAACAAAATAATACCCAAGATTATATTATAACAGTCCTCATAAACTCTTAACCAACGTACACACGACCTTTCCCAGTGATTCATAGATCATGTGACACAGTGGATGTGAACTTGGAAGGTTCTGCAATTTGCAGCATTGCTACTTTACGGTTATGTGCGGTGGAATTTTCATAAGTTCAACAACAGGAAACTGCATTTCCGGTGGTTTGACCTAGAAAGAGAGACTTGCTGCTTTTAACAATACTACAACAAAGGAAATTATACCCAAATGAGGCCATCAAGTTCAGGACTTTGAATGTGCCTTTGATATGTGTGAATGTGATCGCAGCGTTAGCCTCATGTTTCTAGCTGTTCTGTCTACATGAGGCTAACGCTGCGATCGTGAGGGATTCAGTGTAAAGTGTGGTAGATTTGTTGTGAAACACATAAAGACAGATAAAGACTGAAACACAGTGATCTGGGCTGTAACCTATGAGACGGTATAACACAGAGACTCATCTCACTTGGTGACTCTTTTTATTACCATAGCAGCACTATAGAGATCATGTTGCATGACTAAACATTTGCTGTTTGCACTGTGTGTGTGTGTCTGTGTATGTGTTGCTGCTAGTTTCTGTGTTAGATCTAAGCTTGGAAACGGAGGTATAATCCATAAACAATGTTCCATTATGATTTTGAGGACAATATCAATTACTGCTGACAACATAACCTTTATCCAAGGCGTTTAAAGTGAGCTAGTGGGCTCTGCTTTGCAGCCATACAGCTTTGTACGTCTGCTCAGTGTAGTGTTTAGTGTGTATGGTGTACAGCAGCTGAGGGTTGTAAGCTTTCCTTGTGGCCTCCTTAAGGTGTTGTAGTTGCAGAGCGCCAAAAGACATCACCTCCACTTCCAAAGGGATCCAAACTGATTTCTGATCAGTGAGCAGTGTTTCTTGTTTCTTCACATCTCTAACTTTGTTTTATCAGGGAGGCTGCCCTCTCTATACCTGATAATGTTTTTATGGATTTTAGGGACACTCACCCACTGTTCTCTCTCTCTTTCTCTCTAGCTGAGCGGACAGGGTCGTTGGGATGCATTGGCTGGGTAATAGTCATATTATCTAGCATCTTCACGATTTTCCTCTTCCCTATCACCATCTGGTTTTGTCTGAAGGTGAGTGAACCCAACAAGTCAGCACAGTGGGTCGAACAGCAGGGACTTTCCTTTTCTTTCCATATTTGAATGTGAATTGAGCTTGTGCTGTGGTCTTCTTGCCGGTATTGCAGATTGTTCAGGAGTATGAACGCGCTGTCATCTTCAGACTGGGACGCATTACAGACAGAAAGGCTAAAGGACCAGGTAGAAACACTAACAATTTCAACTTCTTTTTTGTTACCAACTTGTAAAAAAAATCCTGAATTGGCGATATCTTTTGATTATGTGCCAGAAATTACAATTCAATATCAAAGCTACATTTTATATCAAAAAGCTTTAGAAATATATGCGTCCAAGCAATTGCCTTTAACAGCAAAAAACAATAATATTTTTTATAATGTTCAAACTGGCTTTCGCAAGCATCACAGCACTGAGACTGCCTTGCACAGGGTGACTAATGACCTTTTAATGGCTGCTGATAATGGCTTGTCATTGTTCTTTTGGACCTTAGTGCTGTCTTTAATACAGTCGATCACAACATTCTGTTAGACAGGCTGAGGCACTGGGTAGGAATATCTGGTACAGCCTTAAAATGGTTTTCTTTATACCTGTTAAACAGGGGCTTCTATGTCTCCGTTAATTCCCACAAGTCATCTTTTGCTCCTGTTAGGTATGGTGTCCCTCAGGGGTCAGTTTTGGCACCAATATTATTTTATCTGTACATGTTTCCATTGGGCGGCTGTGGCTGAGGGGGTAGTGCGGTCGTCCATTAACCCCAGGGTTGGTGGTTCGATCCCAGCATGTCGAAGTGTCCTTGGGCACTTCGACATGCGGACAGCGGACACTGAACCCCGAGTTGCCCCCGGTGGAGGGCAGCATGGCAACTGTGTCCCCATCGGTGTATGGATGTGGTGTGAGTGTCCCCTAAATGTCTGTTTGTCTGCCCTGCGATTGACTGGCGACTAGTCCAGGGTGTTTCCCTGCCTCTCGCCCAAATGTTAGCTGAGATAGGCTCCAGCCCCCCCCTGCGACCCTTCGGGATAAGCAGTATGGATAATGAATGAATGTTTCCATTGAGTTCCCTACATGACATATGATGTCAAAAACTGGAGGTCACGAAATCTTTTGCAGCTTAACTCCAGCAAAACAGAAATTGTTGTAATTAGACCTGAGATTTTCATCTGTTGGTTCCCTGTTGGAACACATCAAGTCTATTACAAATAATCTTGGTGTTTGGTTTGACACTAACTTAAGCTTTGAACAGCACACAACAAAACTTGTGTAATCTTGTTTTTATCATCTGAGAAAAATTGCCAAAATTCAATCCCTTTTGTCTTTTAATCACACAGAGACTATTTTACACACTTTCATCTCCTCACGTCTAGACTATTGCAACAGCCTCTTCACCTGCCTCAACTAAAAAACTATTAATCAGCTCCAGGTTGTGCAGAACTCAGTTGCCAGGCTTTTAAAAAGATCCAAGAGAAGTGACCATATCACGGCTGCTTTAGCCTCACTGCATTGGCTCCCAGTATGTTTTAGAGTAGATTTTACAATTTTACTGTTGAAATTTAAGGCTATCCGTGGCCTCTCTCCATCCTACATATCTGACCTCCTAGTTGCATACAAGCCAGTATGTAGCCTGAGATCCTTGGGCAGAGGTCTTTTATCTGTTCCAGAAGCACGGCTGAAAAATAGAGGTGACAGAGCTTTTGCAGTCAGAGCCCCAAAGCTCTTATCGGCTGGTTTTATTGGTTTTACTCTATTGGAAATTTTAATGATCTGCTTGTTATGAAGTTTTTGCCTGTTTAAAACACTTTGTAACATGTTTTTAGAAAAGTGCTCTATAAATAAAGATTATTATTATTAGTGTCATTTCAGATTCAAGCAGGATGGTGATGTCAGTTTTTCTTAAACTGAAAATTCATGCTCTTTCCTGCTTGTCCGTAGGAATTTTCTTTATCTTGCCATGCACTGACTCCTTTGTGAAAGTGGATCTTCGCACAGTTTCATTTGACATCCCACCACAGGAGGTAAAATAACACAAAACTGTGGTGAAAAATGCTCTTTTGTAGCATTATAAAATGATTTCACTTCAAATCTATGGACATACACACACACACACACTCAAAAACTGTCATGTATTTCTACCCTAGATTCTGACCAAGGACTCAGTTACAGTTTGTGTGGACGGAGTGGTGTATTTCCGGGTCAGTGACCCTATCGCCTCTGTGGCCAACGTGTGTAATGCTGACTTCTCAACTCGTCTGCTGGCTCAAACCACCCTCAGAAATGTCCTGGGCACTAAGAACCTGTCTGAGCTCTTGTCTGACCGTGAGGGCATCGCTCACAGCATGCAGGTACAGAATATAAAGCCCATTTAGAACTACAAAAAACAACCTTTGAAACTAGAGAGCATATGCTGTATTTTTCACTATGGTAAAATGCATTCAACATTCTATGCTGACTATAGATTATATTTTCTATTTCACTGGGATCTCTTTTAAGACTTTATATTTATAAAGTAGAAACTCACAGGCAGGCATGTCTGACCCCAGATGTCATATCTGTACTGAACAAAAGAGAAGCTTGTTCATTGCTGAAAGTTTCTCTCAAAGGAAGGCACCACACCATGGCAAGAATTGTGAAAGACATTTGGTTGGATTGGTTTCCTTGATTTCTTTTCTCTCTAACGGACAGCTTTATGTGTAAATGTCATCCACAGATAGTGTGGAATAATCAATGTCAAGTTCTTCCTCTTTCTGTCTTTTCCAGACCAGTCTAGATGAAGCCACAGACAACTGGGGCATCAAAGTGGAGCGTGTGGAGATTAAAGATGTGAAACTGCCGCATCAGCTGCAGAGAGCCATGGCTGCTGAAGCGGAGGCTACACGAGAGGCCAGAGCCAAGGTCAGTAACACGACACACACAGTACATGCAAACGGTGTCATACAATAATTTTTTAACAATGTGTTATTTTCAAGTGTTTACTATTAGGCTAGGCATTGTGTGCCATGCTAATCCCTCTGTCTGGACCCACGTACAGGTGATCGCAGCAGAGGGTGAGATGAATGCATCTCGAGCCCTGAAGGAGGCGTCCCTCGTGATCGCAGAGTCTCCGTCAGCCCTGCAGCTTCGCTACCTGCAGACTCTCAACACCATCGCAGCAGAGAAGAACTCCACCATCATCTTCCCCCTGCCCATGGATATCATATCTCACTTCATGCGGAAGTGATAGCTCAGTTTGCTGATCCTTGGAAATCACCGTCAGATGGGGTCAGGGTACAACCCTGTGGCTCCTTATAAAACAAACAGTCAGAGTGCAAGATAATGTTGTTTTATGTTTTGGGAGTTTTTCACTTATATATGATGTCTATTGATGTTAATGTATAATCATATAATGGATTTAATATGTTATTTTTCTCTTATATTTTATGAGTCCAGTTCTGGTTATGATATGTCCATATATAATCAGAAGAGTTTGTGTATAACAGGCCAGGAAAAAAGGAGATTGTGAAATAATGTGCCTATGTGTTTAGACGCCAGTACTTTGTTATTATCACTCCTCATTCAGGAAGCAGATGTTGTTTTGACTAAATGTTCTAGAATTGATAGAGAATGGTGGGAAGGAGGACAGAGAATCCGTTGGGGGCTTCAGACAGGTGATTCTGATCTATCATTGGGAATGGCAGATTGACTAGAAAGCGGGAAGAAGGGTAACAACAGCGACACCGGGAGGAGAGAAAGTAGAAGGCATGTCTCCCATTCAGTTTGGCTAGGGAAGGATGGGCTAGCTAAAGGAGGGAGGAAATTAAGAAAAGTGTTATATTTGCTGACTGGAGGAGGTGTTCTTTGGTTCATTCCATATTTCTGCAGAAATATCTGATGTCCACATTTGTACTAAATTCTTATAATTAAAACTGTTAAATTGAGATGGAAGTGACTCTGAACTTTCCTTCAACAAAAACAACACTATAATGGTCAACATTTTTTCAGACTGATCATAGAAACACCTTTATGGTTTATATATCCAAGCTGTGCTCAGGCCAGACCTGCTAACCAATGTGATTTAGATTACATTCAAAGTAGTCCACACAGTAACTGTCTTCTAACTGCTATAATTTGTCATTAAAATTATACAATAAATAATGTCTTATTCATGAGATTATATGATGGAATGCATGTTTTGTTACATTAAATGTAAAATATTTAAAACTGTTTAAAGTTTTATTCTCAGTCAAACAGGTTCCAAAGCTTCTGTTGCCTCCTGCCTTGACTGTCGAATCCCTAATATGACGTCTGTGATATAGGTTTATGGTTGTGTCACTTCACTGACCATTGAACAAAATTGTTCTATCTTCAAAGGTCCAATTTTTTTAAAATTAGCAGGCTCTGTGGCAAAAGGACACTTAAGAAATCAAAAATGTTCCATCTACTAAGATTTATTAAGGTTTTTGTCATTGCTTGTTATGAGAGAAAGACAAGAGATAAATACCAATATATCATCAACCTCTAAACCTGGTAATTCTGTCCAAGTATACTTTGATGCTTGTGATCAGGACCAGTCGTGAATATCTACAGCATCCTTTTAACTAGGACAATCACGTGTATTCAGAATGCACGTAGCAGGTAAACACACTTGAATGGAGAGCAGGGCTTATGCTCAAATGAAACATAGATATCTTGTGACTTTTCGTGAACATTTTTTTATTACTGTGTTCTCCCCAAAAAGTACAAATAAAAGCATCAACATATTGTGTATACATTACATGTTGAACTACCTCATTCCTCGTCCTCCATGCCTCCTACACTGCAGTTACATTTTAGCCATCACAGATGCGGAGAGGTGAGAGAAGAGAAAGGGAGAGTGAGAAACAGCAAAGACAGAAAAAACATGCTTTTATTACTTTTTTTTTTTTTGGTGCACTAATTCACAACTCATGGTGTAAATGTATTTACATTCAAACATACAATCGGTACCAGAGCAGACAAATTCAGTAAAATTTATCTCTGGACCGAATCCATAAGGAGTAATCGTGTTACCTCCACAAATTCAAATTCTAGCGCTGAAAGTTGACAAGCCATGGAAACATTTGCTACAACAGCATTTAAACATCAACATGGATGTTTCAATCCCTTATGAATTAGATAAATGACCCATGTTTCTGGTGGGGAGGCTCAACCAAGTGCTACATATTAAATGGCTGCTACATAGTGGTCAGACAAGAGGACCTTCTATATTAAACAAAATCACATGAATGACTTTTAATGACTTTCATTTTAATGACTATAAAATGCAGTCAGAACATTTTTTGACATTCAGCGCATAGTGAGACACAGATGTCCACAGGACACATTGAAGGGTCATTACAATACCAGTTCGTTTGGAAATCATAGTCCGTTCAAAGGTGAGATATTAATTTAAGATGATATCGGTAACTTTACGCTGAAATTTGTAAACACTAGTTTTTGTTGCATCTTTGTAGACTGTATCATTTTGCAGCTGAAGTGACCTTTAGGAGGACCCTGAAGAATAGCTCAACGGCGTAGGTGAACTGTAATCCCAAACATTTGAAAACACAGTGACTTTCTGACTGGTATATTCTTACAATTGATCGTTATGCAAAGACATTCTCAAAATCACCAGTGTAGGTATAAAATAAGTGAGAATTGAGATACATTTCTCAAATCCTATGCTGTACTTGACATTCTGTTGTTTAAGAGCATTTAACCCTGTGTACGTGTCATACAAAAAATCTCAAAGATCCACGAAAGAATCATTTTCATGTTTTCACGACCATCAAAAGTGCTGGTATCGCAATTAAAGACCTACTTAAAAGTCGGTTACTGAAAAACTGGCAACACAGAAACATCATCCTTTACATGCTGGTAAAAGGTTAAATTTACTCAACCTGTAACTTAGCAAAGAGAACAGAAACAAAAAAAGTCACCAGGGGCACTGAATTTCAAGGCCCCATGGCAGCCCCCCCCCAATGCATCTACTTAACTTAACAATATTACATTAGTCCATTAGCAATGTTGCTGTAACAGACTTACCATCCCTTCTCACTGGCCTTGTTTATTTACAGCAGTTTATGTTTATGTGTGGTCTGAACAACTTTAGCTTTGTTCGCTAAGTAATGTGTGAGTGAGTCACTGAGATTACACTGTGTATTGCTGTGGTTTTCAATGTTGACTCATTTGAAGATTATAACCCTGAGGGTAAGTTAGTCAGTAGAGTACAGTACAGGAGGCAGCTATGACATACTGTATGCTATAAAATAATTCTCATTTTCCATATACCAAAGGTTGGTTTCTCTGTTGCATTTTATATAAGTGGAAAATTATCTCGGGAAATATCTTGAGAGTGTATAATGTTCTGTAGAGACGCTATATAAAAGAAAATTTAAAGTACTTCTAATCTAAATTTAGAAAAGAATTCCCTGAACAATATATTCTTGCACACTGAGAATTCAGCATAGCTCGCAAACGTTTGAACGTAATATTAAATTGATAAATACTAAAAAGGGTCGTTCAGATGAACAAACCAGAAGTGTCCGAAGAGGTTAACACAGGTTCGGACAACGTTACATTAATCTTTGTAACACAAGTCACAAAGGAGTAAACAAAGGGTTAACCCATATATATTTTTACCTACATAGCTTATAGACCCATATCATATCATAAGACTGTCCCCTGAACACCACCTATGTATGTGTGATGACAACAAGTCAACAAAACAGCAGTTGTCTCCCGTGGTGCATCACAAATTCCACTTGCGTCCACGTGGATGATATTTTCAAAGTTACAAACACCATTCATTTCCTTCACAACTCAAGCTTAATAAATACAGATCACAGCAATAATAAGTTTCACATTAAGACTGGAAGACTTCCACAGTACATGCTTGCTTAAGTAGCAAAATACATGTAACAAATAAATTAGACATCACATTTGAAAGAAATCCACAACATTTAGCGATTCCTGTGTTGGGTTTCCCCCTTAGCTCTGAGCTCCCTGGTAGCTGTGTTTTTGTTGTTGTTGTTGTTGTTGTTGTTGTTGTTGCTGTTGATCTACAGATACAACAGACTGCACATTCCCGCTGAGGTAAATACAAAATGGCAGACGTAGTTTTTGCAAGTTGACCTGAGGGATCCCGAAAGTGAAGAGTAGCTCTTGTGGTGAGATGCTATAGGAAGACCTGGCAAGGTTTGAACATTATGTCCTCTGTGTTTTGCAGGTAAAATGGCTGGGGCTCCAGGTAGGGTCATCCCACAGAAGTGAAACTATCAGCATTGCACTAATAACAAAAATGTTAAATACACCTTGACGAGGCTGAAAAAACATGATTCACTTTGATTTACAAACTAATTATTTATCCAAAGTTCTTTATGAGATAAAACGTCGGTTGTTCTCTGCTGGTGAGACGGCAGGATGGAGTATAAGGCGCTTTGTTAGGGATATATTTCCAGATGAAAAACAATACAAAACAAAAAAGCTGATTCAGTTCATGACTCAGAATTGCAATTTACCTTTTAAAGCAGAATTGAATATAAGAAACTAATCCCAATAAGAGAGAATATAGCTTATTTTATAATGGACATGACTGTGTTTTTAACATACCAGACTATTGTGTTCTGGTGATAAGAGTGTGCTACTTTCCATCTGTTCTGTTTCTGTCTGTGCGGGACTCATGACTACCCATGCAGGGAGGTTTCACTACATGTCAACACTATCTGTGTCACTATCATACAATATATACAGTCTACATTTTAAGACTCCGTATTTATACATGCTGGGATTGGGGACAAAGAACTGAGCTGCAGTCATCTGCATCCATTTCCCGTTACAATATTTATCTGTGATATTGTATCTGTCTTGGGTTTCACATGATGGAGGCCACCAGCTGTAGAGGCTTGAGAAATTCAAGACTATCTAGTTTGTCCTGTGATGACTGCAGACCACAGCCCTTGTTTTTCTGCAACATGTACTTCGATGCCATTCATATTGAAAACGGGAGGAGGAAGAGAGGAGAATGTATGGCGATGACAGAGAATGAGTAAGTTAAGAAAGTGAAGAGAGAGCGAGAGAGAGATGTGCGCTTATTTCTGAAAAGAGCTGAAACAAGCGGCTGAGTTACAGCGATTGGCTGACACTCTGTGTGTGGGCGTGGCCGGGCCGGGGGAGTAATTCTGATTGCTAGCTGCCCTGTGAGTGGGTGTGGCTGGTCCCGGGGAGAGATTTTGATTGGTGGCAGCTCTGTGGGAGGGGGAGCAGTACTGAGCCTGCTGGGAACAGCCGTGGCAGTGAGTGGGGGAGTCGCACCCTGCTACAGGTGAGGAGGAGAAGAACGGGGATGAGGGGACGGGGGAGGTGGAGAAGGAGCGGTGCAGTGGGGAGCTGGCGGGGGACATGAGGGGGCTGGTCTGGAGGCGCCACAGAAGCTCATCGTTGTTCCGACTCAGCCGCTTCTTCTCAGTGCTCTCCTTCTCGACGGACTCCTGGAGGTTGGCGTTCTCCTCTGACAGTTGCCTGCAGGGAAAACAGCACAGAGGAAGCTTACCTTAGTACATACTGTATCGTTGTTCACATTATTCAGCAAAAAATTCATCGCCACTGTGAGGGAAAAGATGGATCCCATTGAAACTGAACCCTCCCTACACTACATGAGCAGTGATTATAAAGTAGAGGTAGACTTTACTGTCAGCGATGAAGATGACAGCATTAATGATAATGATGATGACAGCGTGTGTCTCACCTGGACAGGGCTAGGTTCATTTGAATACGAGCCTTCAGGTCTTCATTCTGCTGCTGCAGTACCTGGACCTTCTCCTCAAGGAACACGTTCTTTTGGGCCTGCTCAAATGTAGAACACAGCCACAGCGCAGTCTTTCATTCACCAGACACACTGAGCATCATGTGTATCCAGACCAGAGTGCATGTGTGTGTTTGTGTAGTGGTGGTGGCAGTGGAGACAGGGGGTTGAGATAGCTTATTTGAGCCTACCACTTTCTCAAGATCAGAGATCTTCTTTTCCTGCTGGTGTATCTGCTGGTTCTTCATTTCCACAACCTCCTTCAGGCTCTTCAGGTCTTGCTCAATGTGCTGGTATGGAGCCAAAGCATCCTGTCGCAGACGCGTGTGCACATTCACAAACAAAAAGACAAGAACAAGAGAAAAGAAAGACAGAGCGTGATTGATGGGCTTCAGAAATATAGCATGTAAACTATGAGGCGTATATGTCCAATTCACCATTTATTATAAATATTTTTGTATATCTATAAAATTTCCAGTGACTTAGTTATTATTTGCTTGAGAGTAGATACAACTCACAACTATGTGTTCGTCTGTACTCCTCCTCAAAGCCTCCTCAAAGCGTTTGGCTTTGTCCCTCAGACTCTGGTTTTGAAATGTGAGAGTATCCACTTGATCCTGGACAAGCATCCAGACACACAAAGACAATGACATACATCGCCTCAGTGCATCAACCAAGAAAAACCAAAAACATGACATATCTCTATTTTTTATGGATTCATACCTGTAGGGAAAGCCTGAGTTTCTCAAAATCCTCCTCTAGAAGCATCTTCTGCTGCTCATGAGCTTTCCTCAAGTCTGCACACAGATTCAGAAGTAGAATAATAAAAAGAAAGAGGGTTGATGTTGTTTCTAACAGTGCCGGTGTCATATTGGGTATTTAAAATGAGGTCTAAAATCACACCTCTCATGGTACGGGCGTGCTCCTCATGCAGTGTTGCCATGGTGATGTTATGCATGTCTCTGAGCTCCTGAATGTCTGCCTGGTGGTTGACTGTCATCTCCTCCACCTAACACACACCCACGCACACATAGAGAGTGATGCCCTTTAATGACTGATCAGTAATCATGTGAAAGATGAGATCTCATCAAAGCACACGTAAAACATCTCCCATGATGCCTTTCCCTCACCTGCTCCTGTTGCTGAGTCCTCAGCTCCTCCATCTCTGACCGATGCTCCGCCTTCAGGTGTTCTGCCTCTGCTGAGTGACACTTCCTAAGCCCCTCCTCCACAGCAGCCAGCTCTGCCTCCTGCTGCAGCTGCAGCTCTTGCAGCTCTCGTTCAAACGCCACCTCCAGCGCTGTCTTTTCCCGCTGAAGTCTCTCCCATCGCGCTGAGTTGGATGCTGTGCATGAAGTAGAGTTTATCTTATGATGTTATCTTATTAGAGAGTACACAGCATGTACATTGATGGCTATACAAACTGGGGTCAGGGTTGATACACTTTTTGGAAGTCAGTTATGTTGAATTTATTTTTTGATTTTTATTCAGAGTGTGAATTACTAATATATTTTAAGATAAACTCTTTATAACAAATTTTGACACATTTTGACACATCACAGTAGGAAAAGCGCAGGTGTAAATATTAAAACAATGATGTTTGAATTCCATCCAGCTGCTTCAGTTTCAGGGTCTTGCCTTTCACGGCTTACTGGAACGCTTGAATGTAACAGCCATCTTTGCTGTTGTCGGTAAAACCTGTGCTTTTCCCATGACTAGTCAAAATGTCTGTTGTGAATGATTACATGTTTAATTTGTTGGATCTAATGTTGGTTCTCACCCATTTCCTCTCTGATCTTTTGCATTTCCAAGGACAGTTTCCTTTGATTTTCTTCTGTAGTTTTATTCTGGAAATTGGAAATAAACGACATATTGACAGTACAAGTACAATTTATACAATTCATTCTGGAGTATATGTAAATGGTGAAACAGCTAGTTAACTCCTGGATAGTGTAACAAGACTATAAGCCTACAGCTGGTTAAACTGAATTTAACCTGCAGGAGCTGCTTGGGAAAAACACTTCACGCACACACACACTACTGCTGTGTCTGACTGATGCCAACAGAGGGAGCTCAAACCTACTCAAACAGGCCCACACTTGAACAATTCCTGCCTTCTACAGTGTATCTGCAGTGTGGGCCAGTGATTGCAGCGCTCAGACAGTGACCATAAAGACGTCAGACAGTCCCTCGACAGTCAGCAGTAGGCTATTACAGCTATAGTACCTCAGAGGTTAAATCATTCCATTACACACAGAGATCAGGATGAAACCAGCTCAGTGACACACTGAACTCTGGAGGACCCTTCCCATAGTCACAATCACTCTTCCCCATCGTGCTGCTCATGGACCATGTTGTGAATCTCACCTCATTGGTTATAAATACTGTATGTGGTCTTGAGTTCACGTGTGTGAGCATGTGTTTTCTACAATCCAGGCTCTGAGTAAATGGAAAGGCTGAGGCACTGTTTGTTGTCTGTCTACAAAGGATCATAGATTAACCTTTTGATTTTTGCAGGTTAGCATTATTATGGTGTAAGACACTTAACTGTATTGAGTGTATGCATTGTATTATTCAAGCTGGCTACCTTGAGGCAGTAATGCTGAGTGGTGATAATGAAGGCTTCCAGACCCAAGGACGTCTTCTTCAGTTCTTCTCTTAGAGCTCTCAGCTGCCTCTCCTGCTGCTCACAGCGCCCCTGCAGCCTCTGAACCTAAGTGACAAAGAATAGAATAGAAAAGAAAATTGCAAACTCCAAGTGGCTGCTGATGATTATCAACCAACAACTCACCTCCTCCCTTTGCTCTTCTTTTTCTTTTTCCTCTGCTTGCCTCTCTCTCTCTTTCTGTTGAGCCTCCTCTTTCTCTCTCTGCAGGCTCTCCTGCTGCTCCTGCTGCAGCCTCAGGGGGGCCACCCGGCGAGGGGAGCCCGGGGAAGCTGACCCCCGCACTGCTGCTGCGGGCCGCTGCCCAGACTGGACTGTAGGGAGAGAGAAAACAAATATATAAAATGAAATTAACTTAGAAATGGATCTGTATGAGTATGCTTTTTCCTTGGAAAATCATTGTAAATATATATAATATGGAAATATTCAAATGATATATACAGTATATGATATCTCCCATAAGTCATTAATTAGTCATATACTAATTCTTAAATCTAACTAGGACACATCTATCTATAATAATGAAACTGATGAGTATTAAATCAGAGGAGGTTTGACCCGACCTATTGCTAATGACTGTGTTCACATGATAAATGATAGTAAGTTAATTGAATCTCTTCTACAGAGGAAGCCTTGGGGTAATACCCAGACTACTGTTCCTCATGATGCACCACCTAATGTCATGCAAAAATGTATAGACACTGTTACAGTATACTTGTATGAGTGTACTAGTTGTATTGTGCTTGTGTATAAAACATTAGGCACATTTATGTAAAGGCTTGATCCATTACTGATGAAGGTAATTTAAAGGCTACACAAACATGTGACCGCATTAAGCTGCAGTTGACGTACAGGCAGTCTGATTACCCTCTGTGTGAATCACTTTGTCAATTAACGTGAACACACACCAGCCTGTGCAGGTACACAGCATCAGGACGCAGCATTGCTCTGGATGGACGAAATTCTTTTAAAATGTACCTGCTGTATGTTCTCACAGACTGAATGTCGACACACACACACGCAATAAAGAAATCACTGCAGCGCCACATCACCTCCCTCAACCATATCATTCAGGCCTACTGAAGCATGCAGAGCGGTCTCCATGACAACGCGTGGCTGGGCTTAGGGCTTAGGGTCTCAGGTAATGAGTGAAAAATCAGTTAGGAGGTTGGAGGATAAAATGAGGGGAGTGCTCTTGGCCACAGGTAAATGAGAGAAGAGAATGGAGAAACAAAGAATAAGTGAGGGGGCGACCTGAAGGCGCTGAACGATCGTAATGGCGATAGACGTTTAAGGCCCAATTTAGAGAAAATAGAAGTGCTGAGAAAACTGCAAATGCTTCAATATTACATTTTCACCAGTGTCTTTGCCTTGAAGGCACATTAGGATTCCCCGTACTTGAAAACGACTAGAAGTCTTATGTGAATTATGTATTCCTCTTTTGCAGGCACACACACACACACACACACACACACACACAAATCTGTAGGTTCTACCTGAAAGGTTAGGGAGAGTTGAATGGATACTAAATGAGTTTATGTGACAGTGTGAAGGCAGCATGCAGATAGCAGAGCATTCGATGGAGAAGGAATAATGAATGCAAGAAACAAAGGGAAAAGGTGACGGCAGATCTTGTGGGGTGCAGAGACTTGTATGTGTGTGTTCCTGCTAGGGCGTGGTTAAAGGTGGTGAGGCCGGGTTATTCATGGGGTAAATTGCATTTTCATTTCAACACACCAACATTTTGCTGGCACACTGTTCAGAGCAGCTTCAAGTAGGAGCAACAGACTGTCAATCTGTAAATCCTAGTCAACAACAGAAAAGCTACACTGCTGAGAATAAAGCGATAAGCACAAATGCTTTTATTTTGCGACTGTGTGGGAGGACACGAGGTCCAGCAAAAGATGTAGAAAAGAGATGGGCGAACAGTAACAGCAGCACTTGTGCAAATAGTGACGTGAGCAAAGAGAGAGGTGTAGCCTGAGGAGAGAGGAATGTCATCTCTGCAAGGAATGATCATGAAGCCCTCTGCAATCCTGTAAGAAAATGATTTTACCACTGCAGAGCCAAGAGGAAGAAAACGTCCAGACTGCATGGATCAAACAACGCAGAAGAAAGTGCTAAGCATCATGAGTCTCCCTCTGAAGCTGTGTCCGAACAACGCCAGATTTATTAAATAGATGCAAGCTGCTTCTGGGTGTGGGGGGATTAAGAAGAGGTGATAAATATAAGGACCATTTCTGGAAAAGCCCAAGCCAAGCCAATCGAATTAGGAGATGACTAGACCTAACAGGCAATCCTTTTGACTTGTCATACACAGGTGTAACTTGTACTGTAAATTAGGGACACATACATGTAGGCAAGCCACCAGCGTTTTGGCATAGACCTTTTTCACAGCAGACATAGAGGCTTGTCTTTGTATGAAAGACACAGGTGTAACATTAATGATGACGCCATTCTATGCAAGCGTCTCAGTATGTCAGCATGTGCATTAGCGGAGACCTGGAGCTACAGCAACTGAATAGGATACAGCCATAATGTACGTTATTAATCACGCCCGTGATTTTCCAAATGTCTGCTGTGAAAAGGCCTATTGTCGCTTGCTTTTCTAGCTTGAATGAGTCAAAATGTCTGCTGTGAAAATCGACAATCGCTTCTTTCACAGAACACGGTATTGTGCAGGACGGCTCACCACATACTGACACACTTGAATAGAAAGGCATCATCATTAATGTTATTGTGTGCTTTTCCTACTTTGACAAGTAAAAACAAAAAGGTATATTGTCTTTTCTGATCCTGTGTGTGTGAGATTCTTCCGCCCTTTGTAGAACTTTGCATTGTCACTGGGTGAAGCTGGACAAAGACAACTGTCAGTAACTTCATGTATGTGCATTTTGGATGATATGTTTTGGTCCTGAGGGAAAAGACTCACCTGGGGACTGAGGTTTTGGAGGGACCACCGCCAGCCTCTTTGGGGAGGATGGGAGAGAACGCGTGACCTCTGAACTCCGCTGGAACTCTTTCCTGCCAACTGTCAATCAACATGGATACAACCAATCAGTGGGTGTTATTTGGCTTACGTTAACCGGAAAGGTACACGATGACATTTAGATAGTAGGTGACAAAGTAAATGCACGCATTAGCATGTTAAAGAGCTACCTCAGATTTATATAACATTATGTCATTATGTCAAACATGTCAAGCTTCCTCACACATATACACACAAGCATCAAACTAACCATCCCCCCGGCTGACTCCTCACTCTCTCCCGTTTTCATTTTTTCCATTTCTATTTTGATTTTCCCCCTCTCCTAACTTTTTCAATCTTTCTGTTACCCTCCTGCTTTCATCTCCAGCTACCTCCCCCCTGCTGCGTGGTATAACTATGTCCCACAGGACTCTGGGTCAAAGCGAGGCAGAGCATACCAGGGGAGATGTGCGCATCGCCTCCCTGCTCTCTGTGACATTACATACTTTGCAGCCAAGAGAGACAACAATCAGGAACTCTGTCGAAAAGTCGGTGAGGTGTGCAGCTCTAAAGAAAGTAGCTGGATTTGAAGCAAAAAAATGCGAGGTGCCTTAACCAGGAGCTCAGACTGGTTGAAGGTAGGAAGAGAAGAAAAAAAAAGCAGATGATAGTGAATAAGGAAGTAGGTTTCAGGAGGTTAGCAGGGAATCTGTTGTGTGAAAAAGAGACCGAAGTGGAGAGGCCTTGAAAAGATACTAATTAGACCTGTAATGGGAGAGAAGCCTCTGATCCTGAACAAATCCCCCCAAAACCCTGGAGACATACTTCAGGCCTGCAGAGACTGTGTGTGTGTGTGTGTGTGTGTGTGTGTGTGTGTGTGTGTGTGTATCATGCAACCGTGGCTCTCAGAGTGACTCATTACTGCCAAGTGAACGCCAGACTCACACACATACACCACACACTGCCACGACACTGCACTGCTACTAAAAGCCAGCAAGGCTGTCTTGAACGTGTATTTGAAGTTGGACTGTAAAGTCTACTTCAAACAAACACTTTCCCAAATACTCTTACCAGGAGTTCGGTGAAAACATATTTTCTCTCAGTGTGTTGAATACAGATACAATGCAGATACAATACTGTGAGGTGTTTAATCGAGCTGAACACAAAGATTGGAAGCAGGTGGAAACAGATGAGAAGTTAATTAATTAATTTGCCTTCCAGCAACTCCAAAACAATCCTGTTCGCAGTTTCTGTGCTACAGTAGAAAACTCTGAATAAACTACATTTTGACAGTTTCCAAGTTCCATTTATACAATTAATTCTGGAGTATGGATGTAAACAGAGAAGCAGCTGGTTAAGTGCTTGATAATGTACTAAGAGTCTACAGTAATGCTACAGCAGCTCTGTGAGGCTGTACTTAACACTCAGCGGGGATTTGAGCTAAAAGTTAACGTCAGCATGCTGGCATGCTCACTTTGACAATGCTAACATGGTGATGGTAGCAGCATTGTGATAGCAATTCATCCAATAGTTGTGAAGACAAAAAATGACGAACAAAAATTGTCAACCTCATGGGGGCACTACAGAGTCAGGAGTTCAACCAGAGTCATTAATCAAGGTCATCTAATAGTTACTGAGATATTTCAGTCTGGACAAATAGACTGACTAACCAACCGACTGACCGACATTGCAAAGCATGGCCAAAGATTAGTACTGATAAAATCCCATCTCCAGTCTGCCTGAATGCCATTAGACTCACCATAGGTCAGCATATTTGGGGTCACTTAGATGAACTACTGTATACAGTATAGCACAGAAAAAAGAACTGTCTGTGCATGACTTGCAGGTTGACAGGACTCCTCAGATACTTCTTCCTCCATAATTTACAGCACATTTAAAATCAGCTCAGGCCTCCAGACACACTGGGTGAGAGAAATCTTCTCACAGCCATTACACTGTCTGCATTGCTACCACACAGACTTGGCGGGAGAACACGCTGATGGTGAGTTGTGTTGCTTTTTTAGACACTCTGTTCACAGCACAGCAAAGATGTCAAAGTTCTGTGTGTTTTATTCAATCAGCCACTGTAAAATTTGAAAAACCTGCAACAAGTGTGAGGGAAGTGCGATACTACACTGCTTCTGGTGTTAATAAGCATCACTGCCGGTGTGCTTCCTCACTTCTGAGCAGTCCGTATTGGCACCGTCAACCAGGACAGGTGTGACCCAACACGTTCAAAAACATTTAGTAGAAGTAAACCACAGAGAATGTGTTAAATGTGTGGCGTTTGTGCCTTATGGTACATCACCATAGCTTCAAGAGCTAAATGGGTATATTACAAGAAATGCTTTCATCATGAACAGTAGCGCACTGGAATAAATGGCCAAAAGGAACACTTCAAAGGCAATTCCAACCTTGGATATCTGTAACGCACTTTAATACATTGTGTGAATGATGTTGTAAGGGAAATGAAGTGGCAGAAGTGTTAAGTTAATGGCTTGAAACAACCCCTGAAAGTAGAAGTACTTAGTTAGGTGATACACTGTAGGGAAAAGCTGAAAAATAAAAATTGTAGAGTTTATGACTGCAGTACATTGTTCCAGTGAGAACCCTACGCCTCTTCTACCATGGGTTTCTCGTTATATACAGCAAATATTTAACATTTTTGCAAAGTACTGTATCCAGAAGGTGCTTGCTCTTTGATTCCCAGGTACTGACTATAGAACCTGTAGTTTACGATTGACATTTTAGAAAGCTGAAAAACCAGCATTAACCTGTTCAGCAATGTGTTTCTATCAATAGAAAGGTGTCAGGGTGCCCATGCTGTCATAATGTTATGGCTGATCGGTGTATATATAAATATACAATTTCTTGTAGATTTGAATCTTTCAGTTAGAGAGTTTTGACTTATTTTAGTCCATGCCGAAATAATGTTATAGTGTTTCAAATATATTTCTGTAGTTGAACCACAAATCATGCTCTGTTCTCCTGCACTGACCTCCAGGGGAGCTTCTTGGCTGGGCAGGCAGGTAGCGCCGGGGCAGGGCTGGGGTGGAGGGCGGCTGGAGGCTGTTGCTGCGACATGGCACCGCTCTCTGGTGATCTGTTGACGGAGGGCCGGTGGCCACTCTGTGAAGAGGAGGCTCCTCACTCACACTCAGACCTGGAATGCACAGAATTAGATTTTGTTTATATGTTGCCAGGGTTTTTTTTATAGTTTATAGTAGAAGTGTTAGGATATATCTTCAGAGTTCCCTTTCTGATTCGTTAGCTCTCAATTGCAGTCTCCTTCTCTAATCACATATTGGTTTTTCCACAGTCTGATAGGGCTGTGTTTTATGTGTGAATTTAGGTTCACTGGACTGAGAAATGGTTTGTAACCTCTGGGTCTCACTGGTGCTGCACTCAATCATCCTTTTGTTAACCTGGTGCGGCGCACTTATCTCACACATGTACACACACACACACACACACACACACAGCAGTCTTGACACACATGTTTACACAGGGACACTTCAGCGCTTCCACATGAGCACATACATACGCAGGGAAATACAATGCGCACTGACACACAAGTGCACTGATCATCGCTCATCCTGGCTTATAGTGCAGCTATAATCTATCAAATGACTAATGGATAGTTGACACACTTGCAATCACACTCTCCCACGCACTGCATATATCCTGCTCATCTCCCCATCCCCGATCAATAATGACACAACAGATTGCTTGCACTTCTCCACCTTCTTCATGCGACAAGCGGGGATAAACGATTTAACGTAAAGCTGCTTGCAAGAAGCCCGGCACAACTTGCATCTCTCCGCATCCCCAGAGGTCAGTACATTTTGGAAAATGTGAAGAAAAATGTAGATAGAAGATAGAGTTTCCCTTGGTCTGTGTTATCTTATGTAAGAGCCAAGTCCCCCAGGCGCTCAGGATTAGAACAGTACGCTGCAGGGAGCCTCATCTAATCAGAGGAGCAGCTTTGCCATGGGTGTGGATTGTTTTGGTGACCAAAGTATTCCTCCTCCCTGTGCATAAAAACCAAACGGACTGAGCTACTTATAAACACACTCCTTCATTTGCTCCCTCCAACATCTGCGGCATTGTACCAACACTGTTGGATATATTGAGTGGGACGTTGGTTTGACATTGAATCATTAGGTTACTTGCACGGATTTGCAACCATCGCAGAACTGAGCATTTTTTGTTCTGAGCCTTATTTTTTATTTTATGTTAAGAAACCCATACACATGTTTGACAATGTACACAGAGTAGGCTTATAATGTGGCCAGGCATGTGTAATATTGTAAAATCCAATATTTCCACCTAATTTACTTCTAAAAATACATACATGCAACAAATGAACGTAGTGTAGCCTATATGTATGCATATAACCCCATACCTTTGGTCTTTAGAGACCTAGGGCGCATATTATGCATAGACCTACACACAGTCAATTCATTTATTTTATTCAGTTAAGTTCTCAGTTCCTTCTGTTCCTCTGTTTCTCTTCCTATTTGTTCTTTTCTGGTGTCAAAGAGTCAAAATAGTTAAAAGTCATTGTTTTTCAGACGTTTTTCTTTGAGATATTTATATGGTCTTTAGAGACCCTAGCTAGGTGGAGTGCTTTCATTTAAGGTAATAGCAGGTATTGTAGTGTTTTCATGTCTGTTCTCATTTTGTGTCACAATTAATGCAGACAAAGAGATGGAGGTGCTTTTGTTAGCTGTTGTCACAGTAACATAATAGTGTGTCAATCTCAGCACTTCCTTTGATGTTGACGTCAAATATGTTTTTCCTCTCATTCACAAATTCAAATTTGGCATTCACTGTCTCACCCAAGGACACTTTAACACGCGGGAAGATACGCATATAAACAAAAATGCATACATGGTACATATGAGGATGCCTTTATCTATGATTTCTCACTGCTGCATTCGTCATCCCAGAGTTCCTCCAGGAGTTGATTAGCGAGGCCGTTTACAGTGTTTTCTCATCAACCACTCAAGGGCATGGGCAGTGTGTCCAGGCCAGATCTGATCTTCACTGCTACTACAGTTACTGCTGTCAACATCCTCTACGTGGGGCCTTCCACAGGTTAGAGGCTTACAGATAAAATGTGCATTTGTAAATAAGAAGTACAAGGATTTATTTTTTTAAATGAAAGAAATAAAAAAATCCAAGGGCATCAACCTCTCAATGTTAGACTGGTGCTCCATGTTCTGGGTTGACACAGATCAATTAACTAATTGTGAACAAATTCCCAGAGCACAGAGCAGAGAGAAGAAGAGTAAATGATGTCGTTGGGTAGTCAGAGATACAAAACTGAGGAATGCTGTGGAAAAAGGAGAGTGGAATTCAGGTGCTTAGTGAAAGAGAGGACAGAGAATGTATTTCATTAATGGTAAAAGCAAGCTGATAAGCATCACTGATGCCAGCCGGCGGTGGATAGCAGAGTATGAGAAGGAGAGAAAGAAGGAAGGAAGGAAGGAAGGAATAGGCTGGCTGTGTGGCATCAAGATGAAGCAAATGAAAGCATGTAAAAAATTAAAAAAGAGCTACAAAGAGGAATAAAAGGATGGTGCTGCGATTGAGCCAGTGGGCAAGCTTAGGTTATTACAATGATGGATGGAAATTTAAAAGATATTACAAAGGGACCACGAGCAATTAGAAACAGCTGAGAACAAAAGACAGCAGGTTTCTCCAGCTCAGTGGGAGGCCATTTTATTGGAGCAGCTTGCACCTCATAGCAAAAGCAACGCCATGAGAATAATGCTGACTCTTAAATCTCAGTCATATACGCTGACTGACAAGGAGGCAGACACTGAAGCGGTGACGCTCAGAGTGGTGACAAAGCACGTATCTTGATGTATATGGAAACTGGCAATGTAGCAGCATGTCACTTGCAGTATTAATTTCATCGTTAAAATTCAGGCCTTGGAGGTGTTTCATTTCACTGTAGCTTAAACTGTTCTGTGCATGTCAGCTAAATCAGCACATTCACTTTCTGCAAAAGAAACGCTTTCTCTCTGCTGTCCTAAAGGAAATGAACATGGTGCAAGTCCGTCCACGCTGTCTGCACAAGCGGCATACATCCAGGTGCACAGCTTGCAGTGCTGACACGCCAAAGAAATAGCTCTTATTCTTCAAAAACCTATAGCCCCTGGGATATAAGTGAATACTTTAAATTGAATTGTATGCTTTAAAAATCAAACAAACAGCAGAATCTGGTATGAATGGATTCAATGGGAAATTAAGGAGGTGTGAAGGGACGAGGACATTATATAGTTCCTAACTGATCTATTTTATTAATGTTTTATGAGCATTTTGATGCTTAATAAAGCAGCATAATAACATGATGTAAAAATACTCCATTATACTCCAAGTCCTGAACTCAAGTAACAAAAGTAGTATCAGCTAAACGCACTTAAACGCACTGGCATCAAAAGTAAAAATACGCATTATACAGAATGGCCTCTTTAAGAGTGATAATATTATATTTCATATTATTTTACTATTATTATTATTAGTGCATTAACATATAAGAAGCATTTTAATATCGTACAGAGCTAGAGTAAACATACTCGAGTTACTGCATTTGTGTATGTTTTGTGTACTTTTAGTGGCTTTTGAAGTCTAACCTAAATTGTGCCGGTGTAATTAGACTGCATGCTCTCGCAGACAGATGTCAGCTTCATTCAGCACTGTTCAATACATTAGACAGCGTGTGTAATTAAGCTTCAAGATTGTATTCATTAGAGCCTGTGATCTGTTGCGCTTATTAACCGCCACTTCCTGTCAGTCGTTTGAAGCTGGTTTAAAATGTCTGTCACTCTTCATCCATCCGTCATGAAGTACAGGACAATTCAGTCCCTATTAATCCCTTTACCTATGCTCTTCTATATTTTTGTAATGCCCACAGTAAAATGCACACGTCATACACAAGAAACTATATCTTAACTCTTCAGACTGTCAAACTGTGCATACGGTACCTGTGTGTATTCTGACAGATTAACTCCTCCTGTCAATTGAGAGGTCTGCAAATACCAAGTACACCAACTGTGCATCTGCTGTGATGTGCGTGAAAGTCAAGGTTAAAGCTGCATACATAAAGAACAAGGTAATGGCCCTGCAGAGACAGCTGCATTTGCAGAGAGATAGATTAGATGATAACACTGCAGCTGACAACAGCATCCACAGGCGCCCTGTCCTCTGTCAGGACCCAGGTGTCAGGAGATTAAAGGTTCAGTCCAACCAGAAGGACGTGAAAAAGTTCTCCTCTTATGGTAAACAACAGCGTGACTCTCCTCTGTGATAGACCAGCATTTACGGTCAAATGGCACTGCAAGTATATGACATTTGAATAAATCACAGACTAGAACTCATGGAGATAAAGTTCGTCTCTGGCTGAAAAATCCAAGAGTTCTTCCCAGAATCTGCTGGGGACAATTAAAGTATCCCTAATAAGGAAAGGCTTAGGACAAATTCTATGAAAGGATCAAGCCAGATCAGGAAAGAATGAGGAACATACAATAAGTTAAAGTTCTGGGAATGAAAGGGCAGCAGAGGAAGTTATGGATGACAGTCTTTTAGCCAGACTGCCTGAGTTCAAACCCCAGTGACCTGCTGAAGTGTCTTTGAACAACACACTTAGGGCCAGGCTTACATACAGTAGGCTACAGCTCAGCTCATTGCTGCACCTTTCATTCAGTTTATGCTTTATAGATTTTCATACATGACCCTCGCAAACTGCGCGATGGTTACCGTAGTAAATTCAGCAGAGTGCACAATCACCAGGGCTTTTGGAATAACATTAAGCAGCTCATTTTATGTTTTATAAGATGAAAACCTAGCCAATGGATGTTTAGAAAATAAAATCAATAAAATATTCATTTATAAAAATCTTCAAAAGCTTGCATTTGGTGTTTCACAGCCACAGGCTGAATTGCATTTCCAGTTGAGTATTTGCTATCCACATATGGTTAGTGCAACACAATGTTTACATTGCATTTTTATTTTTTTTATATTAGGTATAAAAAAACATAAACTGCAGTTGTAACACATGACAACATAAGGCACCAAATATAATCTCGTAATAGTGTCATGTCTTGACAAAACGGTTCAGTTAAATCCTCATTTTGCATCATTCTAATCGAAAATCCTCTGCACGGCTTTACTGATGAAGATCTCTCACAATCCTACCATGAAAGGAATATTAACAGAAGTTATTCGCTTGTTTTTGAAGGAGACAGTGGAGCATTAAACTGAACCAAAGTGGAAAATACATTAAAACTGTGAGAGATAATATGAACGCTAAATGTCCTCAGAGTGAACACAATTGCACTGTGAAACCACAGCTGGGATGAAAGGCCTGCACATGCTGCAGAACATGTGAATTTGATTCATCTAGACAGAGACGAGGGTTGCTCAGGAGGAGAAAGGATGAGGATGCTGTCGAGCAAATTATTTGGGGAAAAGAAATTTGGCTCTCTTTTCAGCATAATGCAGATTCCCAGATGTAGATTTGAACCCAAATAAAAGCTTTGTCCGACATTGCGCTTAATATTTCTTTTAATAATTCACTTTTACTAATACTAACATGCACAACAGCTATGAGTAATCTGTAATCAATATGCTTGAGATTTATCTGATTTTGATGCTCTTGTTTTCAAAATCCCATGTTTTTCAGCCCGGACAATCAGTAAACCTCATAAACAGTGATTAACATGGAGCTAGCTGGAATGCGCTGGGAGTTTATCAGTTAATGAACAGCCCCATTGAGCCCATCCTCACTGTCACTGCTCTGCTGCTTCAGTAAACCTCTGCCATGTTAGTTTTTCTCTCCTCAGCCTCAGAATGGCAGCCATATCTAATTGCCCCGTCTAATTTGCTGCTCCACTAGTGTGTGTGTGTGTGTGTGTGTGTGTGTGTATGGACACGTTTGTGAATGTCTGTGGTGTGCACATGCACCATCGAAACCATCTGTTCACAGTGAGCTAGCATGAGTCACAGACCAGATCTGAGCCATGGCATCTGGGGTATGGCATCCACTCTCCTCCCCGCGCCAATCCCCCCATGCCTCTCTTCTCTTTCCGCTCTCTTTTGCTTCCACATTCTCCCTTACTCTCTCCACACTCTGCTCATTTTGATTGAATTTGCTGTTATCACTGCATCTCCCTCCCAGCTGTCGGCTCCCGTTTCCCTTTGGTTTGTTTGATTTCCACCAGTATTTCATTATCACCTATAAAGAGAAGACGGATGGAGGTGATAATACTCTAATAATACAAAGTTTGTTTTGGCGATTGAGTTTCCATCGTGGAGCTCAAAGGCACAGGCTTCATCAGCCTCCTTCCGATGTATTCTCCTCTCAGTTATGTAATGGGGTCTGTCAATCGCAGTGGAATAAACAGCGAATCCCCTAGGTTTCTTATGCATGGACGCACATACGCATGCACATACACACATGAATGAAACACCTTGGGGGATGTCTACAACTGGGCTAAAGGGAGGATTGGGTTAATGGCTCATCAATGTCATATGGAGTAACCTATCGCCCCCCAGATGCTAGACAAACACACACATGCTTGCATGCATGGACGCGATAAGAATCAATCAAGGCCGAACCAGTTTAGCTCAATGTCACCTTGGTAATCTCAGTGTGAGGATGTGTAAGTAATTGTGTGTTTCCATTTAAGGTCTTCTCTCTGTGGTTTGTTTCACTCCAAATAATCTACAGAATATATTGAAGGCACGTTGTTTTTACCAAAGGTTTAGTACACCCAAAATACACAAAAAGTGGTATCTAGCCTGGCAGACAGTTTTGGTTTTATTGCACCAGTTTTAGATATAAAGTATAAATATAAAGAGATTTCTACCTCCATCTATCATTGAAATAAATTTTGTTCACAGCATTGAAAAGCAACAGAACATGTCCCTGTGAAAACTACCGATGACAGTGAGTTCAGTGGATTATCCCCAGTAAATGTCATTTTTCAAAGCTGTGAGCACCACAAACAAAATGTCATTTAACGCCATGTTATTGGTGTGCAGGCAGAAATCTCAGAGTGTGATTTCTCAAAAATTGGTGTCCCAACCTAATGCTAATCCCAGGCCAAGTATTCCTTTACCTCTGCCTCTCCACGCTCTTCTCCACAGGCACACAACTCATGCACATGCACACACACATCCGCACATTACCCTCAGAGCAGGTTGACGGGCTACAACAGTGGGGAGTATACTCTCTCTCCAGGGATACTTCCTCTAACCTACTTTACTGGAGCACGGCAATCCTTTCCTCCCCATCGCTCTATTCCTTAATGATTTCTCCTATCTGCACCATCCAGAGCCCTAATAGAGTCCACTTTGCTTTCTGATCAATGGGGAAAATGGCCTGGCCTTTCTTCCCTCTGTTACAGAGGGAGGTACGTGTGAAGGATGTGTGAGAAGTCATCTGTCAATCTATCTGTTCTTTGATCTGAGTTGGAGTGCGGCGAGGGGGAGGCAAAGATCCCTGAGTGGTAGAGGAAAATCAGCTATCGCTAACAATCACCACATGAATGCTTCCCGTACTTCCATAGTAGCCTACACTCACCTACGTGCACACATGCACAAATAAATGTGGACTAAACAGATGCTTACCACTCCTATGACTGCTACCTAACATTTCTGCTGCCCAGACATGTAATTCACCATCTTTCTGCAAATCACAACATCAGTCTACAAATAGGTTTGTGCAGTCACCCCAAAATGTCACATTCTGCCTTGGGCTACATAAGGATTTCAAAATGCAATTATTTTTGGATAAGATTGACAATATCTAAAATTCAAATCAGAGAAGGGCTTAACTTTGAACAAAATGTCACGCCTATTTTTTCAGCTTTTCTAAATTGCCCCAAGGACAAAAAAAACAAACAAAAAAACACTCTTAGCAAATTACACAAACCTTGAGTTTAAGGCTCTGACTAATTTGATATCTGGCTGGTTTCATACAAAGTCATGCTTTTTGCAGTTAACAATCTAAACAGTCAAAGTATGACAAAAGGATCCAGGGCCAGACATAGTAAGTTTAAAGCTTTAAAAGATTTTTTCCCCCAATTTACAAAAGAAAGGTGTTTACACGCTGGGAGAGAGAGAGAGCAGCATCTACAGTCAAGCCCAGTTTAGTCTGGAAGGTTCAAATAGAGCAGAGAGTTCAAATGCCTAACAGCTAAAGGTCTCACACACACACACACACACATGAACATCAAAGGCCCTTAATCTCATGCCTCTCATGTCTATCACCCTTGACTCCGTTTTGCTCTCACTGAGGTCTGAGCAGCAGCAGTTCAACAGCAGGAAGAGGAACATTGTGCTGCGGGCACTACTTTTAAAATTTCTAGTCTTTTGTGTTCTGCAGGCAGGTGTTCCTGTGCTGTGTGAGTATGTGAGAGTGTGTTGACAGGTGTAATATTTTTAAAGTGGTCAAAAAGCCTATAGCGGTTTAAACGGCAGATTGCTGGAGTAAATCTGCACATTAATACTGGCAGCTGCATAAATTGACAGCATGCTAACATGCAAAGATCACTCCTATCTTTAGGATTTAGTGGATGCTCTTGTTATGGTAACATAAAGAGTCACATTAAGTCTGATATACATCACTTCGTGAATGAACTCGATCTTTGGTCAGCATGTTGCAGCAGACTTTTCTCTTGGCCTGAATCTCATTTCATTGATTCATGATATTGATATTTACAAGGTCATTTATCTGGGAAAATACTGTACAAATGAAGCTATTATCTGGAGGAAAGGGAGGGGTAAATGAATTACTGTTGATTACGTTGCATTTGTCTCTGACAACAACCAAAATAGAAGCAGAAAAATCTAAATATGCAGCTGCAAGCGGGAGTTGGTGGCATACAGGCACCCAAGTGCCATGGAAACTGTATTTTCCAGCTCATTACTGTTCTGCTACACACTTTATACACTTTGACTTCACTGATTTACTTCAGATGCTGGAGGGAAGTATAACTTTGAGCAATTGATTGCTACCTTGCCACAACATTTTTTTTTGATTTTTACTTTGAGGTAAGGGTTTAAAATGTAGGAGGGGATTGTAAAATACGTTTTTCAGAAAATTCAAGTTGGTGGAAATGTGTGTGCAGCTGATACAGTATGTGAATAAAAGAAATAAATGAAAAACTGAAAAAGAACAAGAAATAACAATGCGAGAAAGAAGAGAAGTGATAAAACTAACAATTATTTTCATTATGTACTAATCTGGTAATTAATAATGATTTTCTTAATTCATTGATTAATTGTTTGTCCAACCACCAAAATATTCAGTTTTATACACAAGACAAAGAAAATCAACAAATATTAATGTTTAAGAAGGTGGAACTAGTAAATGTTTGGCATTTTTGCTAATAAAATGACAAAATAGTCATTTTCTGCCACTCGATAAATCAACTAATCACATCGACTAATGCACACATGTTGATCAGGGCCTTTCTTCTACAATGTTTTTATCCAAACATGGAGAAACGATAAAATCAGTGTCTCGGATTTTATGAAACAGATATGACAAGCTTTTAAAAAATAAAAACCTCTATATTCATTCTCTCTTAGTTTTTTTTAAATTAACACATTCTGCTCTGGAGACCCAAGGGAGACCTCCTTACCCTGCTCCACAGTAGCTGAATGACCTCCCCCACATTACCGCACAGTTTGTGTTCATCTTCGACCGATGGGAGAGCGAATGGAGGGATGAAAAAAGTACCAGTATAAAAGGGGGGAACGAGGTAAAGGAGCGATGACATAACAGGGGGTCTGACGTGCGTGACAGTGGGGATGCTTACGTCAGCTGTAACTGGGAGGAGAAGAACAAGCATTCCCTATGTAGGTCACATTAAAAACACATGCAGCTACCAGACATTCTGCCAACTATCCGACCAGCCTGCCGAGCCGCACTGAAATCACAACTGTAACTTCCAGTTCACTGTGAAAATTAAAAGACTCCACACTATTCAGTTATCTCTGCTAATGTTGACTGAATCTGCGGCACAGACCTCGGTAACAGCCTGTTACATTACTGATTACTCTGGGGAATGACACTGTGTACTCTGTTATTTTGTTTTACATACATTCACGACAAAAACGTGGTTACACGCTCAGCCGTCACATGGGGACATTTCATGCCTTGTTCAGTATGTGAATCAGTGATTTATCACTGTTGCAGTACACTGTGAAAATTCACATCAAATTTTCTACATTTTCCAATGTCACCCTGCCTTCTTGTCACGTCATAACATGTTCTGACCTCTATTCTTAATGATAATGATATTAATTATCTAATATTAGTGGCCCTATTTAGGCATGTGTGACACATAATCAAACTAATTAAACAACTTAAACACACAGTGAAACTTAAATGGATTGAAACTTTGTCCAATTATAATACCCAACTATTAACAATTAAACTATGGTACTGGCAATGTTGATAGTTTGAAACATCCCTTATATTGTGTTATACAACATGTGCTGTGCAGCTCAACAGTTGATATTGACCTGGAGCATGTGTATGAAAAAACTGAGTGGAAAATAAATTGTAAGCAGCTCAGGAAGAGAGCCCAAACTGTAACATAATGAATGTAGGAGGGGCCTGTTTATGCAAACTATATTCATGAGGGGAGTGCATAGAAGAAAGCCGTAAAGACAGTATGGTGATGATAATAGTATACTCATGATGTAGTGACAGAGTAAGTGTAAGAACCATTGGAATTAACGCTGTAAAAAATTAAAAAAAAAAGAAAGAAAAAGACACAAAAATTGCAGCACTGGTGTCAACAGATTTGTCATGAGTGGACTCACGGTGAGCTGTCCTGCAGGGGTCAGTCTGTGTGCTGTCAGTAGAGTAGGCTGAGGTGACTGAGGACACACTGGAGCTCCTGACAAAGCCAAAGGCTGCCAGGCGGCCTGCGGGGAGACGGCTGGAGCTGAAACCTGGGGGCCGCAGGCCTGACTGGCTGCCTTTGGGAAGCAGAGACCTGGAGGCTGTGACCTGGGGCTGGGCTGTCTCTGGAGCCGGAGCGGGGGCAGGAACATGATGGGTGAAGACCTGGTCATCTGTTAGAGAAGAACAAAAGGAAGAATCATGTTGGTTGACAGTATTTTCAAAACAGAAAGGTGTTCAAGAGGTGGCATCTACACTGTTAAATCTACAGGGGGTGTCTTTAGCTGGACTGATATGATGCAGACAGAGAGTATAGGCAGCAGCCAGACAGGGAGTATAGGCAGCAGCCAGACAGTATGCAGACAACAATGGTAAACAAAGCAATTCATCATCCCCTGCATTTCGACTTCTGTAGTAATAAGCTGCATTTATGCTCAGTTTGTTTGAGTTGCAGCATGTGGCACTGGACAGACAGCAGCACAAGAATAGGGAGTGAAGTTGTGCATGTGTGTGTGTGTGTGTGTGTGTGTGTTTGAGCGACTTGTGTGAACTCATTATCCACCAGTCACATACCACCTGTGTTGACTAAACTCTGGGCATCAGGATGTTTTCTGTGTTATGACTCCGACAACTACAACAAGCAAATATAATAACTATATACGCAACAACCTGCTTACAGCTGCTTTTGGCTTGTGGCCGTGCTCTCACTGGGCTAGTGGCCAGCAGTTCCTCTAATGACATTCGATATGACACCCACAATTTAGGACATAGTTGATATATATCTTTCCAATACATACACTGTGTTTGCCTTTGTTTATAGTTTATTACACGATCGGTAATTCCTCATTATCACAGGTATTACACTGATCCTAACTGCAGTTGCCCAAACTGCATAGAAGCTGTGGCTAAAATGAAAGGTGGCTTAAAAGAGAGAAGAAAATGAAGAGGAGAGAAAACACCTTTACTGAGGAAAAGAAAGAAAAGACAGGGAATCAAGGAGAGAATGGGAGCAACTACTGTCAGTGAGCAACGGGGAGAAATCCTCCCTCTCTGTAATTCTGTAATCTGTGGTTTCCAACAGCAAAACAGATGAAATGTCCAGGGATGAACAACCAAGGCTGCACACACATTCACACAGCGTGCAGTGGGCAAATCCTCAGGCCTGGGAGAGAAGACCATCTTGGCTACCCCAGCCTGCAGTACAAGGTTTAGATCTTGGACAGAAGAAGAGCATTAGCCCCTGCTGGCTGCAGAGATAAGGTAGGAGGCCCTTATTTCCCCTCTATTTGGCACAGCTGGGTGCTCCAGTGCATGCTACAGGGTAACCACCACATCAATACTAGGGGGGGGGGGCACTGAGAGGAAGAATACAAGCTCTGTTGGTAGAGAGAAACAAAGTGGGACAAAAAGGAAGGTCTCCAGTGTAACTCCCCTCCAGCATCATCAGTGCCACTGTTCACACTTACCTCTTTCCTCCTTCTTCAATATCTGCCTGTGTGCAACGTTTATTAGATCGAGCAAGAAGATCAGGATCATTAAAGATAAATGTCCTCATTTCCCTTCTGACCACCCCCCCCAAATACACACACACACTCCATTCATCCCCTCTGAGAGATGAGGGAGAGAAGCTATTTTTTTTTCTCTTACAGTTTGTCACTTTCTCATTCCACGAATTGCACCTGCAAAATACACTCTACCTAATATGGTAATGTAGTACCAAAATAGGAGAGTGTGAATTTGAAAACGCATCATAAATGATAAAACCCTGGGTGCTTTCCTGGAGTTTTCTCCCTTCTGCCATTCCAAAGATTTGAATAACCACTACACTTTGCCCGCAGGTCTGAAACACTACCATCAGCCAAATTAAAATACTGTATATCCAAAACAACCATAGGCTTTCACTGAAAGGAAGATCTAACTTGAGATTAATTATGTTAATTAGCCTCTCAGACTAGTCAATGGAACAGGCGACTGGGATGAGCACTATAATGACCAACTGATTTTAATTGCACCCCAAGGTGAGTTGCAGGAACCTGCATGGATTTCCTCAGTGAGGAGGGGAGAATGAGAGGCTCAATATGCAGATGTTACAGTAGCTTCGACATAAACGTCCTGTCCTCTAAGTAGATGATCCTCATTATAGTTTAAAACCTACATAGTAATTATGTGAGTAGTTAGTGTACTTTGACTGTTATACAATAGCTATACAGTATAATTACTATAATATGTGTACGCAAGATGGAGAGATTTACCCTCACAAAAGCCTATAAAATTGTAGTTACATACCCTATATACACAAGGACAGGCACACAATGATGACCAATGCTACATACATATGATCTGTTTTAGCTGGTGTTTATCCATGCAGGGTGCAGCAGGGATGAGAGATGATTCCAGCAGGAAATTACTGACGTTACTTAAGTGTAAAATGCTTTGCACTTTAAAGCCTAGTTCCCAGAGGGCCAAGCAGCACTGTGACACCATACACATGTATTAATAGGGATTATGATAAGGAAGCCTGGAACATCACACATGTGTGTGTGTTATCTGAGTGTACACATTCACATGTATGTCTCTGTGTATTTTTACTGCGTGTCCGAGTTAGCTCACTCAGGTGGAGAGCAGATCAAATATGCATGGAAGCTCTAAATGGCATAGCCTTCCAGTGGTTTGCAGGGTGATGAGCAAATTTCATACTTCAATATTTCAGCAACAGTTGAGCTGTAATGTGAATCTAACTTCAGCAGTCAGAGGCAGCATCAGAACCATCTGAATTAGAAATTCGCTGTGTGCAGAGAGAAACTGTGCACAAGCATTTATTTATTTATTTTGTTTTGTAGATGGCAGCCTTCTGGAGCAGAATATAAGTCCCGCCAGAGTATTTCTTAAAGCCCTCCAATCAGATCGGGCAAAATTAATCTCAGAGAATGCATTTTAATGAGATGCCTGCATTCATCTCTCGCCAATTTGAGGGGGTAACAGTCCCACAACTGTTCACTCCTCTAAAGGAGAAGAAAGATAAGGTAGTTCTCTAGTGTGTCAAATTTTGGGTTGCTGAAATAAAACCTGACAGGTACTGCAGCTCGAAAGAGGCCATCTCCATCTGGCATTCGAGTCGTTTTCTTTGAGGATATGCAAACCTGCTCAGAAACAGAATGTTTTTACCTGTGTTATCTTGGCTTTTCTGATTGGTCGCTGGACTGACAGGTTGGACTGGCTGACTGAAGACAAGTGTTGACCTCTGACCATGACCAGGTCCCCTGCCCTTGGCTGAGCCTGTAGTCGCCCTGGTGACAGCTCCCAGGCCCAGACGCAAACCTCTGCCAGAGCGCAGGAGACTGCCGCTGCCTCCAGCCTGAGCAGCCGTCCGGGCCTGCAGTGCGTCCTCAGCAGCACTCCCTTTAAAACTGGCAGATCCTCCCACCTAGAGGTCGAAATAATGACATTAACTTAAAAACCCTATCAGGTGATAGCCTTATGACATTTTGTAAGTTGTGAAGCATACATCATTTGAAATCACACTAGAGGCGGAGACCATGTCATTTCTCCGTGAGGAGTAACTTAACACTAAATCCACTTTTTTTTACATGAACAGTCCCATTCTATAGTGTTCATTATTGCAGAAGTTAATTTCCCTTTTCTAGAGAAAATCCAGTTATTTTGTCCTCTAGACCCCTTTGAAAAATCTATAATGTACCCTGTGACACTTTTTTGATACATGCATGGTTCGTTTTACACTTTTACAGATGTAAATAATGTGTGTCACATTAAGTCCACAAGCACCTATTGGGATTTTCTGCTGGAGTTCGTTTACATGTTCACCAGCAAAGTCTGGCTGCCATGACATGTTTAATGTTGTGTATTTTGCCTGGGATATCGTGGACAGGCTGGGCAGCAAGACATTTGCTGCGCCCTGTAATCTAATTAGCCAACGCCACATAAACATATGTTACATCTATCATTATATTGACTGTTTGCAAACAGTCTGTATGAACAAAACAAATCATTTGAATATAATAAAGGCTGATCATGTGCAAGTGATAGTGACTGCTAACAAGAACTTATACGGCTAACTACCCTGGTTGCATGATTGCAATGTCTCCACAGATCTGGTTTATGCTATGAGTAGAAGTAATAAACGTGGATGGCAGGAAGTCTGACATTATTAGCCCTAAAAGGAAATGTAACACAGACCTGCAGAGAAACTGAGATCCAGAAAGTTTAACTGTTTAACATCACCAGCGTAATTCAAGAGTAAGTGTTCTCTCTCAGTGGCATTACCCCACGTGCTGGACAAATTGCTAGTGTACATGCAGTGACATACAAGGCGCGGAGAATCTTCTTGCCCCTGTGGGCTTCATACTTGAAAATGCATTAACTATTTATATCCATGTGCTGGTGTTTTTACGCTATATGAATATGAATGCCAAATAAAGCTATTAAATCAGAATCAATAAGGAATCATTTGAAAGCGATAATGAGCAGCTCATGGGAGAGTGGGAATAAAATGCACAAGAGCTGTGATCAATTATACATGGTTTACTGTGGCATAGAAATCATGGACATCATCTAGCAAAACTGATATGCAGACTCAACAAATTTAACAGAAGGGGTATGTCTTTGTTCTTAATGTATGTATACGACATACTGCATATCACAAAGTAATTCTCTCCTGAATTACGTCGGAATCATCGGAATTATAGCCCATTTCTGTCCTTTCTTCACTGTTTGTGTGAATGTGCTGTGATAATGGATTGTACCGAATCTCAGCATGATAGATAATCTTTTGTTGAATGAGGATGAGCACAATATGAAACTACAATAGAAATCAGACTGCAGGCTTTATTCTTTTAAGACAGATTTGTAAAAAGAAAAACAACCTTGAAATCAGATACTTAAAATAAAGACTGCACACAGTACTCACCTCTGATGGCACCCCATAGAAGTTGTCTGCTTTGCTGCCCAGTTTCGGGGGTGCTGTGTGGCTGTGTGTGTGTGCATGTGGAGCAGCATGTGTGTGTGCTGGGGGGACAGTGTGTGTGTGTCCAGGGGGCCTGATACTTCTGCTCAGCATTCCTGATGGGTAGATGTTTGTCTGCATCTCTTGGCGGTACTTATCATAAAGCAGATTGGAGGCACTGAGTACCGGCACTCCTCTGGTTTCTGCATCAGGCTTGGAGGGATCTTTAGGGGTATCTTTGAACAAAGTGGGTGTTTGGCCGTGCCCGTATGCTGAGAGCCTGGATGGTAGAGAGGATACCTGATAAGGTCCGTCAGCAGCCTGCGGCTTAAACTGAGGATTCTTTCGGACATAGGTAATGATTTTGGGCCGAACTCCTTTAGGTTTAAGTTTGGGTGATGGGGAGCTGTCTTTGGGGCTAGAGTTGTGGTTAGAGCCCTGCTGGTTGTTAAGAGGCGCTTTGGGGATTCCACTTGTGCTTATATTGGTTTTAACTGGTGCTCTCATGCAACTGTTGCCATAGCCCTGAGCTGATGTCATTACAGCAGGGTTGCATCCTGACGGGATGTGTCTAACCACTCCAGGGACATTCCTGGAAACGAGGTACATGGAGGGTTGCCTACGTGGTGAACCCTGGGGTGTCCTGAGAGGGGAGTGGGGAGGGGTAGATGACCTGGAGTCAACCTCTGTCCTGTTGGGACTGGAGCAATTCTTTCTGTATGTGAGCTGAGTCTGGGGTCTCTTCTCGAAAGTGGAAGGATTGGAAGGACTTGAATTACGCCATGCAGTCGCAGCCAGTTGTTTTTCTCCAGGTGGAGCCTCCCGCTGGGCTGCCTGGTTGGGCTGTCTGGGCTGTGAGACTCCAGATGTGTTGTACAGGGGGGAGAAATCTGGTGGCTCACGTGAAGGCGATTTTGTAAACTTCCTGCTTGGCCAGTTACAGTGTGAATCTGGAGAGGGGCTGGGGGAAGAAGGTTGCCCTGTCTCAGCTTGATGAGCATTAGGCTCTGCTAAGCTCCTCGCTCTTCCCATCTCTGTCTGACAGAGGGGTCTGACGAGCTGTTGCCGTCGTGGTGGCATCACCCTCTCCTCAAATCCAGCCCTCCTCCTTTGGCCCAGCCCCCCATCAGAGGACAGTCCATTTCTATGGTGACTTCCCTCCTCCTGTCTCTGATCCTGGCTGTAGTATAGAGGAAGGCCATGTTTCTCCTGAGGATGCGATGGCGGAGAGTTCTGGTTGGCATCTACAGGGGCTGCCCTTCTTCTGGTCTGGGCTGAGGTAGTGTTGTCTGTATTGGGATATGGGTTGGTCTTGGAGATGGACAGAGAGATCAGAGACTGCACCTCTCCACTATCCAGAGCACTCGACAGACTCCCGCTGAGGTTTACGGCTGACAGACTGGAGACACAAACATTTGTCTCAGACTTGGACTCCTTCAGACCTCCCTTCCATCTCTCCCTCTCTTCTGCTCTGCCTGACCTGGTGCCCCTTTTCTCTATTGAGCCTGTCACACATGTGTCTAGCTCTTCGGTGCTATGACAGGCAATCCTTCTCTGCACCTCTTTGCCCCTCTGCATTCTGCTCTCCACTTTGTTGCTATCGTTGTCGTTTCTTCTCACTCCTGTCGAAGCAGAGCTGGCGGTTGAGCTTGAGGATATGGACATGGAACCCTCATCTTTTCCATCTCTCATACTTCCTCCATCGTCTTCCTCCTCATTCTCCTTCTCCTGATCCCTGTTTCCCAAGAACGTATGTATCTCCTGACACTCCAGCAGCTCAAACTCTCTGAGCTCAGGCTCCATACACTGCTGCTCAGAGCCCCAGATCACTAACTTGTTGGGGGATTCACTCTGAGAGACCAAAGGAGGGATGGAGCTTGTGCTGTACGCTGTGTCCTCTATCAGTCCTTCTTGGCCACCAATCGAAGATAATCGATTGGCATTATCATCCCCAGACTGGGGGAACTGGATCTGGCTTTTGTTTCCAATCTTTTCTCCTCTGTCAACTCCTCCGACCCTAAGTTCCTGGAAACCAGTTGGGATGCTCATGTCGGACCTATTGTTTTGGCACGCTCAAAGACACATGCAAGGTGTTGAGGCCATCTATGGAGTTACAAATGCGTCTTCCCTCCCTGTCTCTCCTCTTCAGGGTCTGTGTGATGATGGCCCTTCAGTTGATTATTCCAAGGACGAAATGTCATCTCATGAAATCTTGCATTTACTGCGTGTTAACCACGCTGTCTTTGATGGCTCTCCAGGGAGATGGAGGTCTGTTCAATCTGAAATGGAAGACATCAAAGGAAATTGAAATAAGAAAGGGTAACAAGTAAGTGCACTTGAAACGCAGCCACTTTTGCAGAAACCATTCTTTCTTTTTCCCTTACAGAGCCACTTAAGGTATTCTATATTTAGCCTGGACTGAGTAGCACCAAATTTCTGAAATCAGCTGTGCGTTGCCCCCAGGCTTGTGCTCTTTATTTGTGTGTCTCATATCAATGGATGGTCATTGGAAACCAAACAGAACTGGCTGCCCTTGGGACAAAAACGCACTGGAGGCATAACAGGAAGTGACACTTTAAATGCATTTATTTAGGAAGAAAAGAGACCAGCAAAGAGAGAAGTGGAGGATATCGGAGGCTACAGACTGTTTGTATGTAAGTGAAGGAATCACACTGGGGATGTCTGATCAACAGGACAGGAAGGAGGAAGAGAGGGAAGGGTGCAAAGTGTTTTGTAATGAGCTTTTTTCCCCAAGAGACACTGAGTGAGAATAGGGGAAAAACACCTGCAATAAAATTATGTTCCGTCCATTGTTGGTTTTACAGTATACAACGCCATTGAATAGTGTATAGTATACGCTCTGTGCATGCATGTTCCCAACATGAAAACATGATAATTATGTAAAACAGTAAAAACACCAGCTCAGACGAAGTAAGTCCATACTGTCTGATCACTACAAGGGTTAACACTCGTCTCTCATCTCCTCTAACATGTCATAATGGCTGATTAAGCCGATGCCACGATGCGATCCTACATAATAACAGCACATACTACTTCATTTAAAAGCACCTTTTTGCAGCATGTACAGGAAACTGAGATTCAAATTGTTGTGTCGCCGTGAGTAGACACCATTTCAAAGTAAACGACTGCATGTGGTGCCATTGAAACATGTATAGTCAATAGATGAGCAGATGGCAAATATCTGAGAGCTTTTGCCACACCATGTCAATGCAGGACACTTTCAGGATGCTTTAAGCATACATCAACGCAGCCAAACCTGACTCTGACCGCATGAAATGACTGTTGTGTTTTTGCTCTCAGAGAGAAGATTTCACGCTTCTCTTAACATTTCTGTCTTCTAGAATTACACAAGAGCTCTATGAGGAATTCTCCCTCTGCCCTGAAGGGGAAGCATCAAAACCACAGAATATTAATGAACTCAGCATTGTTTGCCCAGCAAAGAGTACATTTTGTTTACTTGTTTGTAAAACACAGCCTATTTCCTACTGCTTAGAGAGAACGTATAGACTGAAGCTCTATTTCAATCATATTCCATCAAAACTGTAAGTGTATCCAGTCATCTCCCTGTATCAGTGAATGTTGTATTTTTAGACCACGGCCATTATGTAGTCAAATATGTGTCTTGACACCATCACACTGAATATTTGAGTATTTTCCAAAGTTCAAATAGAACTCCCACCCTCTAATTATATGTGCAGCAGGGGAGTATTTTCTCATTAGCAGGTGCCTTCTCCATGTGTCCTGTGGCAGTGATATCAGTGAACACAGTGAGCTGCGAAGACGGCAGCTCTCACTGCCCGTGGCCCATCTGATGCTGCTCCAATCGGGTGTAGTGCGACGTTTTGTCCAAATGCACTGGGAGGGGAAACATTCAAGGATGTGATTTGTATTCCTGAAGGTCTTCTTAAAAGTAATTTGGATATATTATCATATTTTCCTGAACTTTTAGGAACCGTGAGCTGAATAACATTAGAAAGGCTGTTTTACTTAGGGACTGCAATTCTGAAACCTTATAAAATATTATGATATTGATGTTGGTCAAAATAAGCATTTCTTTACTGTACTGGTAATATTCTGCTTGAGATCAGAGATTGCTGAGAGAGATGGAAAATCCATTGTGGTAAACAAATAGGCAAGCAACATGTAGGATTATCCACACACTTGTCTCCTGCAATTCTGTCTCTGTGCACACCACTGATATTTAGCCTTAGCTGGTGCACACAATCAAATAATTAGCTAATTATAAAACACACACAGACAAAAATCAAAGAGGCGGGGAAGGCGAGGGATGGGAGGGAGAGGAAGAAACAGAGAGTTGTATTAGAGAGTGGAAGAGTTCTCCGGGAGGACATGGTGGCACATTGATTTCGGCACTGATATAGCACTGGAGGTTGTGCTGATGACAGCAGTCTTGGGAGGCTGAGCACTAAGCCTGGTCACAGTGGCTGAACCACAATAAGCTGCACATCACCTCACAGCGAGACAGACAAAACCCATGTGTCAAAACCCTAAACAGAATAAGACAGAGAACAAAAGACACTGTCTTACTATATGAATAAAAAGACCTGTTGTGATGATACAAAAGCCAAAAATAAAGAGGTGTATCTTGCTTCAGGAGACACTCGTTTGAGGATAAAAACACTTGACAGGTTCTCCCTGCTGTTGCATTGCCGTACTTTGGTGACATACCTACTTAGATGCTAGAAGTAAAGAGGATCACAGGCTGACTTGATGTTTCCTTTGACTGGAATATAAATTATTGTAACAAATGTGGATAAACGTCTTTGATCATCAAGCCCCTTCTCTTTCAGCAGGGAAAATACACAGGAACCATTTTGGCTTTACATTTCTGTGTATGCACTGTTGGCAATAATGCTCCAAGCAAATATGATAGTTAATTTACACTACGTCTTTAATTTAAATGTTTAGAACTGGTATTGTTTTTGACTTTTTGATGGAATTCAAAGCAGGACAAGACTGATTTTTTTCCTGCACACGTGCATGTTGAGCTTATCGCGGCTGGAATATGTAATAAAGGCAGGCTTCGTTTCATCTGATGGTGAGACCCACTAGTTGACGTAACTCCTCTGGGAAAACAGCGGGAGGCAAAAACCTAAGAAAGAATTGAACATCCTGCTTCTGTTGTCATGACAATGCCATATCCCTGGGAATTGGAGAATACACATCCTGACCCCTGTGTCTTCCATCAGGGAAAAGGGTCAGCGTTAGAAATAGATGGGCTGTTCTGAAGGTCAGCTTTGTGCTTTGACTCTCACAGCTCACTCTGCTGTGCAACGCTTTCACGTGCGACCTCACACTGATGCACAGCCATGGGTAAAGAAATACACAGCAACGCATAGTGCACACAAAACACACACACTACTAGAATAGCTGTGTGGAAGCCAGACCCCCCCCCCCCCCCCCCCACAGGTACATGCTACTCATCTAGGAGCAATCTTATCCCTGCATGTGGGCAGATAGA
>JAVQJF010047093.1:0-29666 GCA_036023855.1 Gadopsis marmoratus
ACGTCCTCTAGTGGGCCCTGTGCTCACTGCCCGGTGCCATGGAGCTCAATTGGCATTTGCCCTAGAACACCAGAATTGGCAGGTCCACCACTGGAGCCCTGTGCTTTTCACAGATGAGAGCAGGTTCACCCTGAGCACATGTGACAGACCTGAAAGGGTCTGGAGAAGCTGTGGAGAACGTTATGCTGCCTGTAACATCGTTCAGCAGGACCAGTTTGGTGGTGGGTCAGTGACGGTCTGGGGAGGCAGATCCATGGAGGGACACACAGACCTCTACAGGCTAGACAACAGCACCCTGACTGCCATTAGGTATCAGGATGAAATCCTTGAGCAGTAAAACAGATTAATCATTTGAATAAAGAAATTACAGCACAGCTGCAGTGCAAGATATGACTAAATAACCCAAATGTAACTAACATTTGTCAAACTGTGTCAAACAGAAAAGGCTTAAGCCTGATTTTATAGTTTTTTGTTGTTCTTGTAGCTTTACTTTGGTCTTTAGCAGCTAAATGCTCCACGATATAGTCGCTAGCTTTCTCTTACAGCTGTTAGGTGCCGGGCAGGTAGTGTACTGTGGGTTTTTCACAGCTTTTTCCACTGAAAACAAAGTTGATGTGAGGTACGGGCCATAAAACCAAAACGATGAGCTGAAAGATGCTAAAACGTGTTGCAGAGCTCAAGAGTTGGTGACAATTCTCTGTGGGTTTGTCACTTGTCACATTACAACACTAATTTTTCCATTATTAAACACTAAGTGCAGCTTTAAACATAAGTTAAAAATGTCCTCGGCCATGAAGCTATAATATAATAGTTTTTTTATTTCAATTATTCAAGATTCAAAAACTGCCCGTTCACTATTCACGGCGTAAAAAGCAGTTTAGAAGGCAGAGCTGGCTGCATGTCACCAAAGAGGACTCGACAATACTTTCTCGTTTCTGCTCCCTTATATGGAGCAATATATCCACAGGTTATCAATAAGTGCTGGTTTATTCTCCACAGTTCATTTCATTCTCACTCAGTGGTAGCATGGCTATAATAGCGTCTCATTCCACCTCGGAGTGAACTTCATCCAACAGTTAATGTTATCGTTTCCATGTCCAACTAGAAAACAATTGTTGCAGTGCGACGCATCGAACGCACCTTTAAGAATTCTATTAGTATGGCTGACGGTTTTCCTCACACATCATGGCCTAAATGTTGTTTCAAACTAAATTCTGGCTAATCTGTGGCATGAAATAATTTGAGCCATAACTACACCTCTGTGCATTAATAAGGCTTCTGATAAATGATGCAACGTATTCAACATGACAGCGTATGAATAAAGCCATGCAGCAGCCAGCAGTGCCGACACTCTGCACTCGCTCAGCCCTCCTCTAAAACAGGCTTACCAAGCTCAAGCATCGCCTTTCCTGCACTAACAGCAGCCAATCAGCCAGTGCAGGACACAGCAAAGTCCAGACACTTCTCCTCCTGGTGTTGGTGGCAGGACACAGGCAGAGCAGCAAGTTAGGACCAGTGAACGGACACAGGCAGCAGACTGACACCATCACCGTCCCTTTGACATTACAGCTACACTATGAAACATACGGACACACAGATGATGAACTGCAGGGTCAAAAATGCATGTTTTATTACATTTTTACATTTTAGACACTGACAAATCAAACAGAACATGGAATGAAGACATGAAGGGAAATGACGTTTGATTGGCTTGATGCGTCACGAATGATTTGGCAACTCTGAACTTTTACATGGAAACAAATGACAGAGAACCAACACGCAACAAAAACAAGGAACTGCTGGTGCAGAAAAAGGCTTCCCCAGTGTGGAGACTATTCAAAGCCCAACAACATAAAACTCTGCTAGAAAACCAGTCGTGATCGTGGTGTTTCTACTCTGTCTTGTAATTTTGGTGTAAACAAACCGCAGCTACTGCTCGATATGACAGGCCTGTTGCTCCGACTGCGACTCCATCTTAACCGATTTGCGCCTTGCAAACAGACGCTGCTGTACATCTCTGCAGGCGTCGGTTTTATCCCCCCGGCTGTGAGAGAGCCGCTCTGTGAAACGGCATCCCAGTCGTCACGTATTACAAAGAAACCCCCTGAGTCGACATGCTGCACAGGAACAAAATACTGAGTGTGGTAATAAAAAAAACATGTGGAAAAATTGATCTCATAAAAAAAAAAAAAAAGACAGTGTTGCATGAAGCTGCTGCCAGCATCAGATTGGCACAAAGACTGAAACAAGGGGAAAATAGACCTACCAACACTTCTGGATTTGTTTTACTTATCTGGTGTGTTTAGATATAAAAAGATAAAACCTGCACACTTGTGAGCGTTAGCCGTGTTGCTAATGTAGCTGGATTCGTTCGCGCTATAAAAACGGGGCGTGACATCATGATTGACAGCTGAGCGTGCTCGCAATTGGCTCAGGCAGGAGCGTGGGCGGGACTTCGATACGACCACTACACTACTGACTCTGGCTCTAAATGAGGTCACCGGCGCCGCTTCCTGGGATATTTTCTCTTCATTTTTGTACAGTGGGAGAAGTGAAGGCGCGTCGTCCATCTGTAAGTACAGCCTGTGGTCCCCGACCCCAACTGCGTACTTAAAAACAAGAATGTACGTTTTGAAGGAAGAAATTACTCCTTAACGTCTTCCTCTCCACAAACAGCAGGTTGACATCATGAGCGCTGCTGCTCAGTTCAGCACACTCTGGCTGCTACAACCTGTCCGGTACGAGCAGCAGCTTGTGCCGGCTGATGTTGGCGAACCCACATATATTTATTTGCTGCCTAACTGACCAACGGAATCAGATTGCTGGCTTTGTGATGTTACATTATGTCTTAGCATTTACCTTTACGGCATAATGACTACTTGTGGGCCCTGTTCAGCCAACCTTAACAGGCCAGCTGTAACACACAGACTGATATTTGATCTCACTCTCCGCAAATAAGCACATTAAAATATTCTGTTGATTAAAACCAATTCATATTAAGCCACAGAGTTGTCAGCCTACATTAAAAATGCTATAAAACGTCTTATCACACAGAAAGGTGATAATACAGGTACGTAAAGGTCTGACTACAGTATAGGGATTAACCCGTACACAGGCAGCAGACAGATGCTGAATTGGGGCTACAGCAGGCAGCAAAGCTTCTGTCAGGCAGAGGAAGAGTTTTGGTGGGAGTTGGGGGGTGCAGGCACAGGAGAGGGGGATTCCTGCAAGCCAAAAGTCGGCTGGGAAGATCCTCCTACCACGTTTATCTCGCTTTTAGTGGCCAGAGCGGGCAGCTCGATGTCCGCACCAGCAGTCTGGGAAGATTCATCAGAAGGCAGGAAACCTCGTCTGTCGATCAAGCTAGAAAAGGAAAAAAAAAAAAGACAAGGAAGGTCCACGCTGTTATGTGTTCGTCAGTAAGTCTCGACACACCCTTAGTGATGGGATGCCAAACGGTGTTTTTAAAAAAAAAAAAAGGCATTTTAAACAGAAAATGACATGATGCAACGTGCAGGACGCCTGCTTTAGTTACAGAAGACGCACGCATGATATTTACACACAGAACCGAGACGCTAGCTGCATTTTATGTCGTCGGCGTGCGAGACTGACCTGGGCGGCATGGGTCCACACAGCACGGAACAGCAGTTGATAAAGATGTTTTTGTGAGTGTACGGGTTGGTGGCTTCTTCTCCACTCTTGCCTGACCAGGAGCCTTTAATCTGGAACAGTTGTTCAGTCAACATACATTTAATTTGGCTTTTGGATGCGAGTGAGGAAGCCCATACAGATTCTCATGAATACATGCTTTCCTCTGCTATGATTCACACTGCTCATTATTCAAATGTGATATTAGTGTAATTCATATATATTCTTAATTTTACAAACATTCCAAATGGTTCCCGTCTTAAGTTGTAGCACATTAGCAGCTCCTCTGTATTTGCAGTTCAACTCAACCTCAAGGTAGTACTCACGTCTTCATTAGTGGTCAGGTTGGAAGCTACCAGGTAGGTATGGAAGCCCGAGAGGCCCAAGATGGACCAGACGGAGAAGAAACATATGACCAGCTCCACTGCAGTGAAAGGTTGGGTCAAGGACAGCGCCAGTATGTTGAGGAGGAGGGAGAACTAACAGTGAGTTTGTGATTAAAGGATATCTGCCTGGACTCTCCTGCAGAGCGAACACCAGGCCTTTTCCTCCCTGAGCCCCTGAAAGAGAGGGAAACGTGTCCATTAAAGGCAGGAGTGCGCCGTCGCGTTGGGATTCCCAAACGGTTACTTGACTTGATGCAGGGAGCAGTAATGGCAGAGTCAAGCTCAAAGATTATTGGTAAATGGAGTCTTACTTATATAGCACTGTTGAAGCGGTTCCCAAAGCGCTGTAAGTGTAACCTGCTGTGCTCACTATGGGGTTATTCTAATCCTATAGTGAGCACTGGATCAAATATAATGGACCGAGTAAACAATGGCAGACGCTTCACAAAACAGAAAAGAAAAAAACACTGTGCGGTTTTCTTATCAGACACACAGACGGCTCTGATGCGGTCGACCTCGCCCGTCTGGCAGCCCAAGTTGGAAAGAAACGCAAACACTTGGTGGCCGTTGCTATCAGTAACCATGAAACACACGTACTCAGCGCGAGGTGTGTGGTCACACAGCCGAAGATGAACGCCGTCAGGAATGAGAGCGAGACGATGAAGGTGTAGAAGAATCGGTAGTTGCGTCTTCCCACACAGTTCCCCACCCACGGGCAGTGGTGGTCGAATCGCTCTGAAAAACAAACGCACCAGAGGAGACTTCAACCAACCAACTGACATTTAAATGTAACGAAATGTTTTAGGAATTGTATAACAGTTTGGGAAACACGCCGGCGTGTCGTTCATGTCAGTCCGGGCTGAACGGCGCCTGCGAGGCCGTGCGTTTAGTATCCACGGGCGGTAAATGTCAGCGCCTCACCCACGCAGTTGTCACACAGGCTGCAGTGGGAGGTGCGCGGAGGCCGGAACATCTTGCAGGTGAAGCAGTACTTGAGCTTCACCACCTGCTGGTTGATGAGGACTTCTTTGGTGCGCGGCGGAGGCCGATAGCTGGTGTTTCCAGTGTTGTCTACAGAGGAAAAGACAAACATCGTCGATTGAATTCACTGGTCGATTGATCCTAAGTGATAATGGTCTGGCCTTGTATTAGTAGCACCTAAACACTTGCCATTTAACACTGTCTACTGCCTTCGTCTGTTCTTATTTGGGCCAATCAGGACTCTTCTCAGGACTGTTAGCTTCGTTGCACTCAGTGTGGTAACATACTGTCCACTCCCCATTCATTGTGACCCGCTCAGCGGCTGTGTTCCGACTGCCAGCACACAGCCGTTTTCTCGGCATATCCAGATTGATTTTAGAAAGTCTGGACAGCAAAAAAACAAACAATCATGGAATGGGATTTTTGCAAATCAGATCTGTGCACCAGACAAACTCAAGAGTTCTGCAATTCTTTGTAGGGCGAGATGGATCTCCATTCCTCATGCTTCCGTGTTGGAAAGCCGCGTCACCAGCATACCTAGTTACCGACTCCTGTGTCGTTACCACAGCAACCCATGCAGATAGGTTGGTGATGTCTGGACAGGCTGTCTTATAGATCTGATTTAAGAAACAGATCAGATCTGCCTGCAGTCTGAACAAAGCCCACGTAGCTTCGCACAGAGTTCAAGGATTGACAACCAAAAGCCGTTTCACTGTCAACGAGTGGAAGGTTGCTGTTAGCCTGCTAGCCCCACTAGCTAGCGCAGTTGATGCTCACAGCCCCCACCATTTTCCTGTCCCACTTGCTCCGCCGTGTGTCAACAGGTCTCCACAGCCAGAGCACATGAAGACACCTGTGCAGGTTTGCGCGGCCTTTAACATCTGGTTTCATCTGCTTTAAAACAAATTATGAATGCTTTGTACATTTTTGTATGCATTTATAATAAGCGTGACTGAACATCATCATAAAAAAAGTAGTGCTTTTATTGCACTTTCATAGCGTAGAGCACTAATAACCAGTACCACAACAAAATGAAAAAATTGGGGGGGGGTCAAGTACTTTTAAGTCAAAAGGTTCAAGTCCAAGTGAAGTCGGGCATCAGTGTTAAACTCCAACTCTTCTTCGCTTTCGTCAAGTTGAGTCATCAAATTTGTGACTCGAGCCCAAGTCATGTGACTCGAGCCCACGCCTCTGCCATTTTGCACCAACAGAAAACGCCGAGTGAACGATGAAGCATTTCACCGACGTGCCAATGGGTGTTCCTGGATCTGTTCCAGCAGCAGCCACGTTCAGAGCAGCCTGTAGCAGCATACTGACGTACTGAAGAACACTGTGTTCAGTCACCTCCGCAGCGTGAACACACTACACGTTGCACACGCTGCGTCTTTTTAAATTACATCTTAATGGGATCGGTAATTAAATTCAACCCAACATATCTGTTCAGAGAGCACAGAGTCAGATAAAATGCTCAAAGCATTTTCTTAAAGACAGGAGCTGCAGGTAAACAATCAATACTTACGTCAGATTCTTTGTTTCAGAAATAGCAGCAGCAGCACAGTTGGGTAACATGAACATCTTACATCACCACTGCCTGAACCTGGGTCGTGAGTAGGTGGCAACAAGGTGCACATGAAGCCAACTGTAGACACTGAGGTCATTATGTCGGCGCAGATGCAGGCGGAACAACGCGGTTAATCGCAACCGAAGCTAAAGAAACCACGCGAAAGCTCTTATGACGGCACCAAAAAATTCATACATAGTACGTTCGTGAGGTTTGTCGTCATTGAATGCCGCCGCGCAGAGCGGAACTTATAAAGAAACAAGCTGAGCTGAAGCAGTTTGAGTTCCAGTGGACACGGCAGGAAGACAGTGAACACTTAATAACAAACTCTTATGATACCGGATGTCAAAGTCAAAAGCACGTGACGCCATCGTATACGGTTCTGACTGACTGACTCTTACCGATTTGTTTTTCAATGTCTGCAGCCTCGTCTGGCGTCGCTCTGGGCAGGATGCCGGGGTCGGTGAAGCTCGTCTGCAGCAGGGTGACGACCACAAACAGAAAGAGGCCTCCTCCGACTGCAGGTATGCAGCTGGTCAGGTGTTGGACCAGGAAGGGACAGCTGTGATGTGGGGCGGCCACAGACAGACAGACGATGACGCACCAGGACAGCACGGTGACCACGCCAAAGGCTGGAAACTGTCTCATAACTGAGCATCTACTTTAACTACCATTCAGTGCCTTTAATCGGTCTGAGCCCCTGGAGACAGAGCACACGTCTCACTACGCTGTGGCCTTATTATAGGACATCCCAAGTCACAGCTGCAACATTAATGTACAGCCGAAACTGATTTTCACACACTGTAAAAGGACAAACTGTTTCATGTAATCTGACCTTTTTAAGTTGAATTAAGTTTTAGACAAGAGAGACAAGAGTTTTAAAAAAGGACATTCAACTGATGATTGGGACTCTAAGGTCCAGCTAGATCTAATACATACACACAGGCCTAATATGAAACATGGACTCACTCAAATATAAAGAACAATCCACTTGTAACGAGAATAAGGCCCAGAGTGAGGGGCAGGACCCCGTTCTGTCGGGCCACGACGATCCGTCCGTCGCAGTAGAAGCGATTCTTTCCGGGGAAGACTTCCCACCTCCTCCGCGGCCTCCTCGGTCTCCTCGGCTCCGCTCTGTTGCCGCGCTCGTCCCCGTGTTGAGGCGGAGGGGTCGGCAGCGACTGCGGGTCGATCTGCCGGTACTCGCAGGTCTTCATGGTTTATAACGTAGTGTCCCAACAGCCGGGCCGTGTGTCCAGCGACGGGCGGCATCACCGACCGTTGCACTCCGCGCAGGGAAAGCAGCTACTCCTACACTGCGGGTGTCCGGCTGTAAAAGACCCGAAGACGGCGCGCTCGAAGTGGCATCCCGCTTCCTTCCCATGCTCCTCCATGTGTTCCTCTTAAAGGCTGCCTCCCGGCTGCGTCCGCACAGCTGCAGGCGGCGACCCGCTGGTCACGGTTGGCTTGTTAGCCTGTTAGCATGTTAGCATGTTAGCCTGTCAGCTAACTCCTCCAGCTGCGGACTATGTAACATCAGGACCGTTGTTAGCCTGTTAGCCAGCTGCGAACACCAGGACGGCTACTGTTGCTGGCTTGCTGGCCTTTCTGCTGTTCTCCAGAGGTCCTTTATGCCTCCGTGAACAGACACACTAACGCCGTGACGTTTATTTCTGATGCATATTTGTCTCCTGCCGAGAGTCCGGACACATTCGTGGACACGCTAAACGAGTCGTCAAGCTCGCAAACACAAAGGAATGGTGCATTTCCGGTTATTTGTCTTTCGAAATAAATATCCTGTTGAAACATTACGTTTTAGCTGTCGTGGTGATAATGGTGCTCATTGAAACAGAGTGGCCACATAATGCATTATAAAGCCTGTCACCTGTTTGATCATTAGGCTATATTTTTCTCCTCGAGTGTCAAAAGTCTACCAATTGTCAAGCTCAATATCCGGTAAAGCCACAGACTCTGGGTGACTTGACCCAGGTTCACCGACAACTTCCAGCGTGTTTTAATAGAATGTTTAAAATAATAGACTGTTTAAAAACGACATAATTATCTGAAGCCTACAGAGATCACTCCTGTCGTGATTTAAATTGAACTGGATTAGCGTCCAGACCCAGGAGCAGCCCCGCACTGCCTGGATACCGTTGGTCTGACGTTTGCAGGGTTTCTCTTTGGTCTTCTGCATCCGTGTGTTTTTGAAGCATAACTCAAATGTTACTTTACAATTAGGTTTCTGAATGAGGAAACATGTATGTTGAGTGTCAAATTCACTCGATCATATAAAGTGCTGATAGACATTCCTGGTTGTCCTTAGTGACTGTTACGGGATGGATGCATTTATTTGGCAGAACTGATTTTGTAGCTGCTGAGAAATGCACCCCCATCCAGGACGCCTGTTACACACTGTGCATGTAATTCTCGCTGTTGAGCCAAAACAGACCTAAACGTGTGCTGTTAAAACCAGCTGGCTGCAGGGACTCTAGAGACAGAGCTACAGGGTGGAAGCAGTATTCAGCAGAAATGTGTGGAAATGTTGTGTCCGTCTCTTAGAATACCCGAATACTGAGAAGGTTTGTCAGCCGTGGCCTCGGTAACACCTTCAAACCCTCACCAGATGATACTGTATCCAGTCAGACATATAAATAACCTCATCCAACTCTTTAAAGCAAAAATAACCGCAATTCGGTAAATAGCGGCACTCAGTGTATTTGGAATTTGAAAAATGTCATTTAATAACCACACGTAGGACTGAGGAACCTACTGCTGAACTAGGACAATAGAAATTAGCACAATGTGCGTGCAAATGGGTGATTAACAACAGAAATAGCACACAAAGAAAAAGAATAAACATTACAAGATAGAAGAAAGCGAACAAGATCATGCTAAATAAATAAACAGTGGAATAAATTATTAACACACATATATTCTCTCCCACATGAATGTATTTAAGGAACAACATTTGAATAACTTTAATTTCCTGTCTCACATGTGTGCATACGGCTCACGAAGAGACCACTGCAAAATGATCTCTGGCTTTACTATTTATAGGTTTGTGTTTGAGTAAAATGAACTTTGGAACATTTGAAGTGGTCTCTCAATTTTTTCCAGAGCTGTATATCCAGCTGGGACTATGTGGGTCTACACGGCTCTAGAGCATGAGGAAGAAGCTGCGGTGAATATGAAGCACGGCACCTCTTGGTGTGGGGACCCACCCGGGTTTAGGGGCACTTGAGCCGCCTGGAGATGATTAATTTATCTATTTCCCTCCAATGAGGGCTGTTTGTTACTGCTTTATTGCTTCATTACATTAGCCCACTGCATATGAATATGACTTTAACATTGTAACTAGAAATAAAATAGTGTTAATAGAATATTTGGCGTGCTTCCAGAGGTGTACCAGGAAGGGTTACAGGTTGCTCCTCAGACACCTTACTTGCTGAGATAACTGATGTTCCATTGACTCTTTGCTAAAATGTTTAGAGCCTATGGGCAGGTTGGTTAGGGATATGGAAACTGCTCACTTGAGTAATAAATGACAGGCTACTAACCTTCAGCATGATGCTTTGAATTCCGACTTTTGTGCTCTTGTCAGTTCACTTTTATGTTCGCCATGAACTCTGTGGAGCAAATGATCCCAGAATGATGGGATCATTTGCTAATTGATGGGAATGATGGGATCATTAATTTAGTCACATCACACCCTGCCAGTTAGGAAGCTCGGTGTCACTTTACTCTGGCAGGATGGAGCCTGTTATTAAAAGCTGATAGAAATTATGGTGATGATGCTGTCGAGACATTCATGCATCTGTCTGAAATGCTCTGATTGTTAAAAGACGCTGATAAATAAAACCGAAGAAATGTTGAGATCCCCCATCCCCTGTTCATAATCTATCAACTCCAGATCATCTGGAATCACCGATGGACCGAACAAAGAAGGTGACGTGGTTTTTAAACGTGACTTTGTTCTTTGTCATTGAAATCTTTACAATATCTGGTAGTTTTCGCTTTAGCTGTGCGCGCTCCCGCGAGCGGTACGCAGTTCTCGGCAGGCAGAGCGCGGCATAACACCGGAAGTCATGTCAAAATAAAAGTGTAAAAACGATGACTCAGTTTTTGGGGTGGGGTTGTTATGTCGTGAAATATTGTGAAATATCGCACTTGATGGTGGCTAGTTGCTACGTGATATAAATACCTCCACGGTGTACTATTACCACTGCAAATACGTAAAACACATCATAACCCCGAGGCTACCCAGCGGGAAATTAAATTGAACTTGCGTTTTATTTTTAAGTCATCACCGGAAGTCCAGCCTCTTGCTGCAGCTACCTGTTGCGGCTCCGCCACCTTGACGCTCAGGTACACGGATTTGGTGGAAAACCTTCCTGAAACTGTGATTTGGGGCGCAGCTGGTCGACGGGACGCTGCGGACGGACCGACGGCAGACAGGCTCCATGTTAGCCGCGGAGGACAGCAGCGGTCCGGGACTCATTTGGTGGCTGCAGCACCGTGTTCACTGCGAGGTAAAGTCGAAAGTCCTGTAATGGAGGAAAAGAGTCGCCATGAAAGTGAAAATGTGATTGTGGCTTAATGTCGAGCGGCAGGCGAGTTATTATTCCTTCGCGTTGGCTCACTGAGAAGCTGCCAATTTAAAGCTCATTGTGTCTAAAATGGGTTTGAACCCAACCGACAGTTACTGCAGGCGGAGAGAGTTTGGTGTAAGAAGCTGTTCTCTCTGCTGACAGCTGTGGGGGCAACAGGTGCACACGGTGAACTGGTTGTTCTCTGGGTCTCCCTGTGAGGGAGGGGTCGTTCAGTGTTCCAGAGGGAATGTGGTGTGTGAATAGTTAGTTGTCTTTGTGTGCCTACACATCCTTCAGAGAACCAGTTGGGTCACTCCACCTGCCACCCGGGGACAGCACTGAATAAAGATGCCCTCCGGTGGCAGCGTGCGATTCTAGCTTCTGCCTGGCAACAAGCATGTTGCTCGGCGATGCTCCGTTGACCTACTCTTCTCTCGTGCCCAGACCTCGGAGCCAGGACAACCATGTCTGCCGGCAACGCTGGTAGTCTGAGACGCAGCTCGGGGCCTGGACCCGCCAGCAGCAGCAGCAGCAGCAGCCAGAGGTCGTCCTATGAGGAGCGCTGTGTTGACCCGGTGGAAGACGGGCCCCCAACCCCAGAGCCAAACACGGTCCACAGAGCGCAGCTGAAGGATGCTAACTGGAAGGACTCTGAGGCCGTTGGCTTCATTCCCGGCTCAGCTGAGCCCCCGTCCGCGGCCCAAACCTGCAACCCCTGCGCCTCTCTGAGGAGCTGCAGGACCTTTGTGTGCAGCGTGCTCACCTGCGGCCTGTACGGGCTCTGCCAGCGTTCCAGCCTCGCCCCGTTCCTGCCGCCACATGAGAGCTCCCCGGTCCAACCAGAGACGGTGAGCCTCCGAGCGGTGAACCCAGGAGACGACGAGGAAGAGGACGCAGCCGACTGGCCAGGGGACGTCTGCATCGGTGGAGTCAAGGTTCACAGCCCACGAGAGCATTTATACGTTGAATGCAAATCTCCGTCATATGTGCCTCACACCCGGCCCAGCTACGCGTCCCTGCACGAGTCTATGAGGTTCGACGACTGGGAGGACGAGGAGGAGAACGTGGACTCCCTGATCGCCAAGAAGCTGCTGGAGCTCTACTCTGAATACCAGATCGAAGAGTTGGCCAGGTGCACGTCGGACTCCGTGTTCCTGAGGAAGAGCAAGGCCATCAACCAGCTCATCAACTCGCTGGCAGAGGAGCACAAGATGGACGAGCAGGAGGCCGAGTGTCGGCTGGTGCGCGGCATCATCCGCATCAGCACTCGCAAGAGCACGAAGAGGAGGCCGCCCATCTCCAGGAGGGAGAGGACGCTGTCGGACAGCGGCAACGAGACCATGAGGGAGAGCGACTCCTTTCCGTTCAGCAACAACAGTAAGGCCATATCGTCTTGGCTCAGTATCGCCTCTGAAACGCCGCACAGCTGCAAGTCACTCACTCTCCTTTCCTCTTGTTTCCTCAAGACGACTACAAATCAAATCCAGACATGCAAATCTCAGACGCGACCTCCTCCGACAAGTGTGCCAGAGAGATGTGGAGGAACAACGGAGGTAAGACGTCTGTCCTTATCATGTCATTAACAACACGGCAACATTTTGTTGGCCTGAAAGGAGTTGCATTTATATAAAACCTAGTTTTCTAAAACACCTTTATTGCCCAGAATAAATACAGAGGACATGACCTCTGTGTCCTGTGGCTGGTGTCATTTTACACTTTGCATTTGTGTGATTACAACTTGCTATTCAATGACTAGTTACACATTTTAATGCACGAAATATCAGAAAATATAAATATGCCTCATAAAAGTGACGTTTTGGGCCTTAGTTTCACCACAGTGAGCATGTATGTTGCCGATAAACTGATTTTGGAGGGTTTTTTCTTCCCATAGTCTGGTGAGAACAGTGAGTCAGCACAACTGAACAGAGATGCCTGAAAAATGATTTGAAAGTCTCGATCTTCTCCGTTGTGAGATGTGTGTTTAGTGGGTGAGCCACATCTACAACAGGAAGCAGGCCAAGCAACAGAGGGCTTTGTGAGGTAACTTCCCAGCAAATGAGCATAGAAGTTGAGTTAAAATATGCCCAGATCCCATTCATAGGCTGGACGCTGTACCGCACGTCCCCACTGGTCTAAAATTACAAAACTGCGTCCACGTGCACGGCCTCTAACTGGGAAGGGTGAGAATATAATAATGGATTTATCCTAAATCACACTCGCAGCTGCACAAACGTGTCGTAAATGGCTGGTTTCAGCTTGAATGAACGCAGCCTCGTGCTGCACTGTGACACGAAGTCAGACGCTGAGGCAAAGTGCTCTGGAGGCCTTCAAGACCTGGACCAGTGCTGTACAGTGGGTGATGTCACAGAGCTGCCAGAGCGACAGAATCTTCTTCACAGCCAGTGTGCCAAATGAAAACCATCGCTGGACATCCCTGTAGTGCTTCCGTTCCGTTTGATTTCAGTTGATTTCGGTGTCCTACTTTAAACGCTTTGACAGCTAATAGTCTGAGCGTTGTGTCTGATGATGTCGGTGGACTAACGGCTGACCGCTGCAGCACGTTAACACCAGCATGTCGAGTCACGGGTGGTTTATTGCTCACAAGAACATCTGGATCTGCGGGAGACGAGCCCAGTCTGACCTGCTCCCCCGGTGATGCGCTTTATAGCAGCATTGTTGCCATGGATACGGTGTAGCTTAGTAATAAATATAAAATAATCATCTTGAAAACAACACAAACATGTACAACTATCAAATGAAGGTAAAATTACTGACTAATTTAAATTCTATAGTACAACATTTAGCTGTTGGACAAAGGAACAAGTTAAAACCTCACATGATGTTTTTAATGTAACGTTCAAGAAGCACGTGTTACGGCGTGAAAGACTCTATCTGTATAAAGGCGTTGTTGCTGTTGATTGGTCATCTTCCCAACATGCTCCTCCCTGTTTGAATGAAGGGATTTGTAGCTGCAGAGCGCCGTGGATGACCGATGCCGACGAATCGCCACGTTTTTACTGTCTTCTCTTTTTTATTCTTCTAGGTCAAACGTCCAGCTCTCCAACGGCCTCCTCGCCCTCTCGCGCAGAAAGCAGCTCTTCAGGCGTCCCGCTGATCTGCACCTCTGTGAGGACATGAGTTCTGCGCCACACTTGGCCATCCATGCTTGAATTTATTCGCCATTGCCAATATGCCAAGGTCATGTAATGGGACGTTGAAAGGCGACACTACTTGCACAAGAGTCTCCGGCAGAGCCACGCTCTTTGTAGGGAGCGTGGCTCTGCTGTGGGGGCAGGAAATGTGAAAATTCTTTAGTGAACTCAGGGCTGTGTGTGTAGATATTTATGGTTGATAAATATTATTTGTATATTTGAAGGATTGCTTGATTGAGAGCGTGCCCTGCAGGCAGATATCACATGCGGTCACGATTATTAACCGTCCCCTCGTCCTCGAAGGAAACGTGACTTACGTTCATGAAACCTGACGCTCATTTTTGCTGGTTCAGATTACGAACTGCGGTTTTATCCAAAGGACACTTGGTTGTTGTTCTTTAAAACTAAAACACAGACATGTATATTTTTGGGGGGCACATTTCATCATCATCATAGATATGATTTTAGGCTAATTTCTGTGATTTTCAAACTATATCACATATTTACAGTCACTGATTCTAGATCAGAAAAGTTCAGTTTCAGTAATCTATCATGTTTCAGATTAATGTAAGAGGCATAGCATTGACTCAAAGTGGCTGTGGCTCAGGAGGTACAGCGATCAGCCGTCACTCTGTGAGCACTGACAGGTGAAGAACACTGATTATCCCGGTCTGCAGGGGTCAGGACCTACCAAAAGTGGTCCAAGGAAGGAGAACCGCTGAACCGGAGACAGGGTCATGGGCGGCCAAGGGTCATTGAAGGTCGTGGGGAGTGAAGTCTGGACCGTGTGGTCTGATCCAACAGAAGAGCTTCTGTAGCTCAAACTGCTGAAACGGTGATGCTGGTTCTGATAGAAAGGAGTCAGAACGCAGAGAGCATCACAGCTTGTTGCTATGGGGACGCTCAGGGAGCCCTGCTGTCTGAAGGTTAGCACTGATTGGTGTAGAGCTGATCACAGGGTTGACGGTTCGATCCAAGCTTCTCCTGTCCACATGTCATTGGGCAAAACATGATCAGGCCAACTCGCTGTCAGCTGTGATGTGTGTGTGTGTGTGTGTGTGTGTGAATGAGGCAAAAATGTAAAGCTATATAAATGCAGCCATTTCCAATACGTGGCAGTAATGTAAAAGGAAGAAAATTTCTGTTTTATATCAATCCTGTAATTATAGTTTTGGGTCGAGTGTTGAGAAGAAGAACAGTGGGGGTTTTTCCTATGGGGGAAATGGGCTTCTTTGCTTTCAGCCCCGTTGGCTGAGCTCAGCGTAGAACCTCAAATGCTTCGATCCTCCTCTAAAGCCCACTAATTAGCAATGTTATATTTGAGTTTGTTGTTATACAGGAGGTTCACAGTTTGTAGTTTTTACAGTTCTGTTTCTGTACAAATCAAAAATGTGATATGCGTGTTAATTTGTGAGCTTTAAAAGTGCTGGTAGGAGCATTTTCTTACCTTTTGGACAGTGTCAGGCTGGCTCTTTCTGAATGTCTCCAGTCTTTATGCTAAGCTAAGCTAACCAGCTGCTGGCATGATATGAAAAGTAGGTGAATGTCTGTTTTGGTTCTTTCCCCGAAGAAAGAGTTGAAAAATGTTTGTCAAAATTCAGGGTTTTTTCTATTGTGAGTTTCGTGATGCCCACACAGCTGTGGAGTGTGAGGTTTATTTTTAACATTTTTATTTCAAAGCAGATTATTATTGTATGTTATAACACGACGCTCACATGAAGCAGGTAGCACTTCACGTGAGCAGGCACTAAGCTGGCGAGGTGTTTGATGCAGTCTGGACACGGTCTGTCTGTCAGCCATGCCTCGGACGGAAAGACGTTCAGCCGGCGTGAACAGCAGCTAGACTTCAGCTTGTGTCGCGTAATACAACTAACTTATTTTCCCAAGATGACTCATTAAGTGCACTAATGTTTTCTTACCAACACGCTCGCTGTGTTTGCTCCTGGATGCTGATGGGAATTTGGCCAGCTGACTCTGTGGCATTTACTCAGCTCTGTGTTCTTCTTATCAGCAGGAGCTTATGATTACTGTTGGTCATGGACTTTATTGTAGTGCCTTCAGTTAATACACATGGGTAGCTAACTTATTCTAAACGTCTGGTTTAGCTGTCCAGGTTACACTCTTGTCTCTCGGGATCTTCCCTCTTGTGCCCCATTTCAGTTCTAAGTATAGAGAGTAAACTGCTTTTGTGAATATGGACTATTCATACGGACTGAGGTGATTTAAATAACTTATCACCACACTATATTTTTAGTGTGTAAGGGGTTTGGCTGCAACACCAGGCTGGTTATAATGACATGGTGTGAAACTGGATGCTCTGGTTTTCACCAAGAAGCGGAAAAATGCACCTGGACTATTTAGGAAGTGGTGTCTGTGTCATATAAACTGTAACTATTCTAATTTTACTGAACTGGGTGACTCGTCATGGCATTTTGTCTTAATTTTCTCCAAAGGTTTGCTAAATACCAAAGTGTACTGATTGGGCCTTTGACCCAGGTATGGTACTTTTTCAACAAACGTGTTGCCAGGGTCTTATACTGACAGTGCACCGTCTTTTAACTGTCGTCTCACTGTAAAAACAATAAAGTGAATGAAGTGAAACCAAAAAAAGGGAATGTTTTCAGTGTTGTTTGCCACATATGGCCACAGGGGGGAGTCAGAGTATGCCTCTTTAATAAATCCCCCTTCTATTAGGACACTTGTTGCCTATGTGTATGTTTTCACAGAAGCCATGCAATTCTTAAAACCACAACTTCATCACGCTGACGATATTAAGCGGTTTATTTCACACACGTTCACTGTATAGCAGTTCCATATTACAACACCTGCTCATGTAAGGCTTCCTCACTGGGATCTTACTGCAAAAACATGTCTGTTAGTAAATCTGACACGTTTGTGTTTCCAATGACTGGCTTGAAGAAGAGCTCCGTGACCAGGCTGTGGCTGACCGTCTGAATGGCGGAGGCTGCTAGAAGGATGCGGCTGAAGCGGGCGGTGTCCTGTGGGTGCAGGAGGTGGATGACTTCTTGGAGAGCTCTTTGAGCTTCCTGTTGGAGGCCTTCAATGAACACCAAGGCATGCAATCCATGAACAGCTGTACAGATAGAAGTTTCCATTAATGCTCGTATCACATATCCTACCACCTAAATAGCACGGCTACTGAAAGACAACCAATAAAATATGAAATGTGTTACCTGGGTTAAACAACAAAGAACCCTTCAGGTAAGCGTATTCCTTCGGACTGAGATCCAGATTCCACAGCTGATGCAAGCCAGTTCTCAATTTGTGGACTCCAGCAAGAGTTGGTTGTTCGGCCTCCTTTTCAGGGAGTCCTGCTCCGAGCAGAATCTGTCTAAGGATACTTGAATTTGGGACATCAGTCAATTCAAACACTATCTTCTCTTGGGCAAGCCCCAGAACAAACACTGGAACCCAGCAGTGTCTTAACAGCGAGGACTGATCTCCTGATGGAAGCTGACTGAAGGATGGTAAACTCCTCACAAAGCAGATGGTTTTGTCCAGCACACTGGAGGCATCTTGGCAGGCGGCCTCTCGGTCCTTAAGGCAAACCGTCCTCCTCTGCTCGCAGTGGCAGTTGTGCTCTGTGGCGTTATAGTTCACTTTGCTGTTGAGGTCGCCACTCTCCCTCCCACTCAAGATGTTGTAAAGGATAGTGTGAGGATGCTGATACCGGTAACCAGAGCAAGTGCCGTTTGTAACCTCTACCAGAGGAAACATCACGAACAAAGGTGTATCTGCAGAATGCCGTAGCAAAGAAACGCAGGCCAGTGAGCTCCAGAGAGTGTGAACAGTGACACGCAGTGACGACTCCACAGGCTCAGGCACTATTTACCCACAATGTCACATGCTCACCCCAAACTCAGCCTTGACCCTCTTCTTTTAAGGCTCCGCATTCGAGAAAAAAAACGGACTGTGAAGGTACCATGCAGAGGGATCTAGGTTCTCGCCACATGGCGGCGATAATGCTATAACTTAGCAGAGGCACAGGGAAGGGAAATACAGAAGGTGGTGGGGTGAACGACATTTATCATGTTTACCCGAGTCATTAACTCGGCCTGTACCAGTGTATCAAGGACCGGCGTGGTCTGTGCCCTAATTACACCGTGGACCTGCACGAGAGGACACCATTGTTTGTTTTGAGGATTTCTAGCATCTTGTACATAAAGATGCAGCCAAACTCTTTTGGAAATCCTTAAAAAAATCGCATGCGTGATCAAGGTGGAATCAGTTCATGTAACTTCCCCTAGATATGTAATCTGCAGACGGGGCTATGAACTCTTATCCAGTAGCACTATTTATTATGTTCTGATAGAGCTACTACAGACCAGAGACTAAGTTAATCAACAGTGAAATAGCTTTTTATGATGCTCAACACACAGTATACTGTAAATAATACCTTTACTTGTAACATCGTAAATGGCTTGGTAGCTGGGTTAATTATTTGACAAAACCATTAAACTGGTATAAACTGGCCAGCTGCCTTTGTTGATTGCATCCATCATTGTAATTTAGGCTACAAAATATATAAGTACAAAATTTGATGTCAGAAATTGGAAAATACTTATAAATATAATAACTTGGTATGAAGTCAATCAACATCTCTAATATGAAATATTTTAATGACATAAATGCAGTATTAAAACTCACCTGATATAAAATGACTTGTGATTAACCTCCTGTTAAGACCCACAGCTATGGAGTCCCAAAGTGTCGATATGAAATAAATACATCTAAAATAGTCAAATAAACATTATATAAAATGTATAAATTTATACATTGTACTAAATGTTGAAAGGATTAGTCAATTAATAAATTAGATGATCAATAGAAAAGTAACCACCTACAGTTTAGTATTGGTCGTATTAGTCACTTCATTAGCCATCAGACAAAAACAAAAATACTCTGGTTCCAATTTCTATAACATGAGGACATGTTGCTTTAAAGTTTAAAGTAGAAATAAATAAATAAAATAAAGGTCTATTGATGGCCCTTACATCTAATTATATTCATCTAAAAAAATTAATTCAGTTGTAATTTCAGAATTTTATTCCATGAGTCTAGCCACCTTCCACCTACAAATTTGTTATTCTGACACTAAGGGAAGCAATATATTTGGATCATTTTAAGATGTTATCCTGAAAAATGCATTATTAGATTTAGCAGAAGAAATAATTCTGCCTGTGTTATAAATGTCCACTGTGCGACCCCCACCCCGACATTGTGGCTGTGAACTCATGAGGGCAACTGTAAATTAACTAAGCAATGACACTAATATTTATAGCCATTAGAAAATTATAATACAGAGGGTTAAAATTATTTTTATTTTAAAATATCATAATTTTTTTGGTTTCTTCTCTAGAATATTCTCCTTCTTCCTGTGCGCGTCAGTCCCTCCCTGAACTAATGCTCTCAGTTGATTGGATATTTCGGCTGTCATTTCAACTGTACACTTCCAATTGGTCTAAACAATTGTAGGCGGGGTTTGTTTCCAGGAAGTGAGTGGCGTGACTACGGGCCGGGCCGCACATTGTCGCTAACGCCGCTTTTCGCTTGTCGTCTCACGGTCAACGTTCCACTCAACCTTTCTCTTAACCCGCCAACATGGGTGACGACGATGAAAAGTATGACGGCATGTTGCTTGTTATGGCGCAACAACACGAAGGAGGGGTACAAGAGGTAACTCCGTGTGTTCATAACATACTAGCGCTATCGTGCTAGCGTCGGAGCTAATGCCGCTAGCCGGCAAGCTAGTAGGCACACCTCGCCTATGAGCGTTCACACTGAAAAAGCCAATGTTGTGAACAATTTTACAGGTTTTGGCTCATGTTGTGATCATGATCAATAGGCTCTCTTGTTGGACAGACCCTAAACCGTACGTCTTTAACCAAAGGGGTGCTACATGTGACTGACAAAGCAGCACGGAAATTCAGTAAAATCTCATTAGTTCCTGCTCAACTGTTTTTCTACAGGTGCTGTTTTCCTGTAAGGAGATGGTATGGATATTCCTTACAGTTAGACATGTTTATAACGTTAGCACTGAGACGCTGGGTCCTGGCTGGTTGCTGTCAAATGGCTGACACTTCTAGAAGAATCAGAATTTTCCTTCCACATGTCTTTGCACATAATGAAGGAAAGTTTGAATTGTAAGACGGCTGAGACAGTTGTGTCAATGCAAGGATGAAGGTGATCTAGTTCAGTGTTTTAATGTGCAGATATTTCAGATAATAAATAACAGCAGGCCATGGAGGAAGAAACGGAGGAAAATAATAATATTCAAACTAACTGACGCTGATGAATATAGATGGTATTATACGAGCTAACATAGTTAATGAAGCGTACGTGTGTAAAAGAAGCGCATTTGCTCTAAAGTCATGCCAAAAATGCTTAAGTGCAAACTAAAGTCATAATCAGTGGGATGGAACATGTGACAGCCTATTTTTCTCTCAACAGTTGGTGAACACATTTTTCAGCTTCCTCCGCCGCAAGACGGATTTCTTCACCGGTACCGATTCAGGTGCTCCAGAGAAGGTGAGCGGTGTCACTGCAGCTCCCGGGACATTTGACACCACGTCGTACTGCACTATGTGGCGACAGCGGCGCACCTCATCTCTCGCCATCTGTTTTATTTTACTTGGTTTTTTTTACAGCTAGTCAAAGATGCTTTTGCCCACCACAACAAGCTCGCGCTGAAGGCCCACAAAGAGAAGCAGATGAAACAGGAGCGAGAAAAGAAGGAGAAGGCCGACAGAGCTGCCAAGCTAGCAGAGGAAGAGAGGGGAAAGAAAAGTGGCGACGGCCCCAGGATTCAGGAGCTGACAGATGAAGAAGCAGAGGAACTTCAGTTTGAACTTGACAAGGTGAAATCTGGGTGCCTTGGAAGCTGCCGTTGGTTTATCACGAGTGTTACTTCATTTATTTATTGTGTTTTTAGAAAAAGAAAGAAGAGGAGAAAATTGTGACTGTGGCAGCAAACGCAGAGAAGCCCTCTGAGAAAGCAGACAAAGAGAAAGGGGTGAGTGAACACAACAGATAGTTTGGTGCTGATGAGAAGCCAAAATGAGTTTCTGCTAACGCACCCATCCTGACGTCCATTTCCACAGTCTGACTCAGAAGGAGAGGAGGACGAGAAGGACAAAGATAAACTGAAGCCTAATGCAGGAAACGGAGCCGACCTGCCCAACTACAAGTGGACGCAGACCCTGTCCGAGGTCGATGTGAGTGCCTTTTAATTTCAGGAGAATGCTCCCCTCTCTTCCTGTTTTTCTGTAATTGCGGGCCCACGTGTACCAATAACCCAATAATGTCAGGTTTTAGCAATTCACTCCTTTGATTTCATATCACGGCTTTTGCCTGAATCGGTCAAAAATGTTGGCGATAGCGTTGTTCACTCGAATGTTACCAATAGTGTTTGCTCCCACCATTTCCTGGATAGGCAAGGTTTTCTTATAGAGAATGGATTACACAGTCTGCTACTATAAGTGGAATCCAAGATCTATTTTTTATGCCACGGTGGCTGTTTAGGGTAGTTTGGCATTGGACAGCACCCTGGACATGTCTTCCTATGCCTCATTCTCCACAGGGACGATGTAGCTTTGTGGAGTGTTTGTAAAAGCAGACATGCAATAACAGTGTTTTTGGCCACTTTGGGGCTAGTAGTGAACACAACTTTGTTCGTTTATACATACTTGAAATGAACCAATTCGACAAACCTGAATCTTATTGGGTTCAGACCCAGAAGAACTGGAGGTATGATTGCACCATCAGTGTCTTTTTTTGCTTATTATTCTAGTTTTGGCAGCTGTGCAAAATGGTAATAAAGCGCTCTTCAACCTTAGCGGTTCCCAAAGCGCTTTTACAGATTGGTCACATTCACACACTGATGGCGACATGGCTGCTGTGAAGGTGCTGGCCTCCTTCGGGAGCAACTTAGGGTTCAGTGTCTTGCCCGAGGACACTTTGAATGTGGACAGGAGGAGGAAGGATCGAACCGACGACCCACTCCACCTTCTGAGATCCGATAAATCAGAATCTAACATGCAATATCGATGTTATCCTCCTCCTTCAGCTGGCAGTGCCTTTTGATGTGACGTTCCGCATTAAGGGCAGAGATGTGGTGGTGGACATCCAGCGACGCTCCATCAAGGTCGGCCTGAAGGGACACCCCCCTGTTGTTGACGGCCAGCTTTACAACGAGGTGAAGGTGGAAGAGAGCTCCTGGCTCATCGACGACGGCAAGGTTGTCACAGTCCACTTGGAAAAGGTTTGTGTGGGCCAACGTAGACCCATTATAGCCACTGATTCGTACCTCTTATGCTGTGTTCACACCAGACAGGAAGCACATATTCGCCTCGCGTTACAAGACAACAGGCAAACAGCTTTTAAAAAGCTTGTTTTCTGGATGGAGTTTGGATCAATCAGGCTAGTGAATTAGTTGAGTTTGGCCACAGTACAACCGAAGACAGCAACAGATGCGTATTTTCAGAACTTCCCAGGTAGTCCAACTTCCTCGCTTGCTTTTCTCCAGCAGTCTGGGTTTTTTTTGTCTGGTCTCTGTATAAATATTAATCAGTAGTATAGAGCTCGGGTTGCTCCTCCATTTCTGACTCAACATCAGGAGGAGAATGTAAAATGTATCGCACTAAGAATTTGCAAAATTCACGTCGACTGGCTTGAATTTGCGTCTTTGCAATGACTTTGTGTAATCGTGCAAAAATCTCTCTTTGCTCTTTGGTGTGAACACACCGTGAAGCAGTAACGACGTGAATGAAAGAACTGCCGAGTTGTTGAGCTAATCACATTCTTTAATTTCAGATAAATAAAATGGAGTGGTGGAGCAAGATTGTTACCACAGATCCAGAATTGAACACCAAGAAAGTCTGTCCAGAGAACTCAAAGGTACAGTATGTTAAGCTTTTCAGGCGTGTTCTTCTACCTCCTAAACATCTGCAGTAACAACCTCACTGTGTTCTTCCTGCCGAGCAGCTGTCGGACCTGGACGGAGAGACGCGTGGGATGGTGGAGAAGATGATGTATGACCAGAGGCAGAAATCAATGGGCCTTCCTACATCTGAGGAGCAGAAGAAACAAGACATTCTTAAAAAGCAAGTCTCCAGTTTTACGCCACTGCCAAATAATACACCTGCTCAGCTAAAGATCTTTATATTCTCTGCAGATCTCATTTCCTCTTTTATTGGGTGACTCTCCAAAGGAGATACTGTGTCCATAGTCTGTTTAACAGAGGCTTTATAGCGTGTAAAGATTTTATAAGAAGACAGTTTCCGGTTTCTCTTCTGTTCGGGCTCACCGGCTGTAACCTGTAGGTGATGCTGTACCATGAACAGGCCTGACCTGGTTCATTAAACCAGAAATTAGTTGGAATCTTTCACTCGACACCATTTGTGTTACTGTTACTGTCTCAGTTAGCAGCTGCCATATTACACCAGACTACAGGGCCTCCAGATGCTCCAGTTGGGTCACTGTGGTTTTGCATGTTTTAGCCCATTGACTACAAGTTGGTGTTCTCAGACATGTAATCCATCATAGTCCATAACTAGGTGCCTTCATTTATCAAAGTTGCAACTAGATTGGACAAATGTGTCGGCGATTGACTGAGTCGCCGAATGTTTGGGGGCTTTTTTGTCCCAATATTTGTTAATTTAATGGTCTGCCTCCTCGAGAATTCAAAGCGTGCGTGAATAGGAACTGGCAGTTGGGCCATATAATGCTCTCATCTTCAGTCTGACTAAACGGTTGGAGACAATGTCATGAGGCCAGCAAGGTTTCGTATTTTGAAAAGCTCCAGTTGACTGTGAACTCTCAAACGTCTGAATGTCTTTGAACACACCAACGTTGAAGAGGATCAAAACAAGTGCTGCTTTTAGCCGTGCTACATGTTGCACAACATGTCCACCCGAAATAACGGCAGCATGTTGTTCCCAGTGATGGATTACCTTGGTCAAACGCGTTTCAGGCCTCTGCCAGCTGATTTTTAGGTAGTTAAACGTCTCATTCATGGCAAATGGGCCAAAACATAAAAGCACCCGTGTGCTGTTTAAATTAGCATATTGAAGAACTGCTCCTCCATACTTGGAAGTGTTGTATTAACCTCGTGAGCATAAGAGATGTCATGATTGTTCACAACATGACGTTCTACCGCAGGACCTCCTCTTCCTCTTTGAGGTTGTTAAAGCTGCCCCTTTTTAAAGCTCCCTTGTAGTTTTATTTGGGTTAAACATTACTGCTGTGCTGTGTGAGAGATGTTTCACCGACACAAAGTTCACACTGTGTCTGTCCGACGGCGTCATCTCAGGGGCATTGTACCTTTTCCTTTCCCTGTTTTAAGCTGCTTCTTTTTTCTTTAAATCACTCACTTTCCACGTGGAGGTGCTATAGCTAAAGATACAATATGTCCTCCATCTCCTGGAATATTCCAGCACACAGTCAAACCAGTTGTGTCAGAGATATTATGTCAAATATTAATTTAAAAATTGTGGAAGAAATGGTGCGATAACATGTGACATCCACCAGAACCAGTGTGTCAGTCAGTAAATGTCTAAATGCTCATTCATTCCCTGAACAACGTGAGCATGATGATGAAATTCTTCTACATTTAAAAAGCCATTTGAAACATGATTTCAGATCAAACTCAACTTTATTTATTTCGCACCTTTCGTACACACATGCAGCCCAAAGTGCTTCACAGAGCGTAAAAAAGTACAAAATGAACAAATAGAATTTTGCGAGACTAAAAGTATTTACAAAGACAAGTAAACACAAGGGGTGGAACTAGTATGAAAACCAATGATTGAGGCTTAAAGGCTGGGTGACGAGGCACCTTAAGCAAAAGCCAGACTAAAGACGTCGTAATGTTGCTTTTAAAAATGTCCACAGACTGTTTGCATCTTGCTTTTGTGGATCCATGTTGTCTTGTTTGTGACTCTGACATCTGTCTCTGCAGGTTCATGGCTCAGCACCCAGAGATGGATTTCTCTAAAGCCAAATTCAGCTGAGACCCACGGTCGTCGGCGTCACCTGGAGGATCCACTTTATGATACGTCTGTACCCCCGTCATACTGGACGTGGTTTTAGTTGACTAACATGTCTTCAGTGCAGAAGTTCATGCTTTGTTTCTTTTGGTCATAACAATGTGGGTGTCCATGTTCTCCCGTTGCATGTCGTCTCAATATTTAAAGATGTGTCTGGATTTTTTAAATAAAGAATTTAAAATCAAAGTGGTGTGAGCGGTTATATTTGACAGCACAACCTGGTAGCTGAGTTCCCCACAACAGCAGACTCGCATGGAAGTAAAGTTATTATCCTTTTTTTGTATTTTTACTTGCTGTGAATTTGGAAGTTCACAGCACTGAAGAGTTGAAGGCCAGTTCTGGTGATGTTAGCAGCAGTCCGAGTCAACGACCTCAGCCATGTTTTCTTTCTTTTTTCTGGATCACATCCAGAGGCTACTGACCCACAGTGAGAACAAGGTTTTACAGAGTTGTCACCATGTTTAGGTTTATATTGAAACATGTCACCAAGCATTGAAATGGTCCATATCTGCATTTAATTTATATTCTCTTCCAATGAAATACTTAGACAAGATATACTGTCATAACTCTCTGACTACTGACAGGTGAAGTGAAGAACACTGATTATCTTGTTACCATGGCACCTGTCAGTGGGGGGATATATTAGACAGCAAGTGCAAATTTTGGCCGCCAAGTTGATGTGTTGGAGCAGGACAAAATGGTAACTGTAAGAATGTGAGCAACTTTGCAAGCGGCCAAACTGTGCTGGCTAGACGACTGGGTCAGAGCATCTCCAACACTGCAGCTATTGTGGGGTGTTCCCAGTCTGCAGTGGTCAGTACCTACCAAAGTGGTCCAAGGAAGGAAAACCACTGAACAGTTCTGATGCACGTGGGGCGCGAAGGCTGGCCCATGTGGTCTGATGCAACAAAAGAGCTTCTGTAGCTCAAATTGCTGAAAAGGTTCATGCTGGTTCTGATAGAAAGGTGTCAGAACACACAGAGCATCGCAGTTTGTTTGCAAACTGTGTGTGTGTAAGGTTCTCAGATCTACTGGGTACTATTTCCACTCAGAACGGTGCAACTTTCCTGGCAGTGATGGGAAGGCAGGTTAAAGGGGTTCCCCTTTTCTAAACACACAATATTATACTGCCTTCAAAACATCAAGAGTCCTTGACAAGTTACACAAGCCATAGTTCAGAACAATACTTGCAGTTAAAATTATATCTTGTCAATTGAGTGTTTTCCCACAGTTCACGTGGCAAAAGTCACATTACTCAGTCTGTAGAAAGTTCCACATGGCTAAATGTGAATCTGTGCATTCACAGTTGCTAAGCCATTGCAGTGCTTCATTGTCAGGCTCAGAATTGTCTTGGCGTCTTCCTCTCTGTTCTCCTCTCTTTTTCTCGTTCTTTGACTTAGTTCACTCTTGAAAGCTCCTGCCTCCCTCTCTCACACACTCCTCTGTGTTTGAAGCAGGTGAACACCCACACACTCACACCACTACAGATCCTGGCTCCTGGCTGGTATTAAATCCATGACAAGGAGCCCTGTCTCTGAATATCAAAGACCCGCATCTGAGAACATGTACGCATGACTCACACCCGGGTCTGTCTTACTCCCAGCAGGCTACCTGAGTGTCCAACTCGCTGAATGTGGCAGGGGCTACTGGAGGACGCTGATCAGACACTGTCATGTCTTGGCTGTATCTGTCACCCAGCTATGTGAACATGTAAAAATCCCAGCAGTGTACTGAGCTTTCTAACAGACCCATTTGTCCCACCCGGTTCCTACTTCCATGCTGGGGGTCATTGCCTGACGATAAGAGCGCCTGTGCTCTCTTCAGCACAATGTCAAACCATTGCAGGCGAGCAAGGAGGGCAGAGTGGCTGTGACAGCTACAAAGTGGCTGAGGGAACTGTGTACTTTAGCTGGTCTGCTTCAAATGAAAGGACTGCTAACAGCAACAAATCACAGCTGTGCAACGCAGCAACTTTCCCTCTGTGATAGAAACCTTTTTCATTAGTGTTCCCTCTTTACATCTCTAGCTCTCTGCTGGATATACAGAGCTTGATATACTATTCATTTACCACGGCACCTTCGTACAGAAGTTTTATTTCAGTTTGGCAACTTGCAATAGAACGTCGTGTCTACCAATGTGCATGTGTGTGTGTGTGTGTGTGTGTGTGTGTGAATAGTAATGTACACCGCTGGCCTGTCAGAGTTGCAAGCCTATTTGTATGGATGCCGGGCTATACCTTGGTTGAGGTGAACACAGCACTGGCGCAGTAGCCTGTCTTGTGCAGCAGGCCAGGATGACATGTGAATCGCAGCAGCCGAGAAAACCCTGCTTAAGTGGAGGCAGTAGGGAGAAGCAGGCGAGAGCCAGGAGGCAAACAGGCAAACAGATGGACAGGCTGATGCCAAGCAGGCAGTGGAGCAAATAGATTGTGCAGCATGGTGAACAGACTCAGCCTACCAAAGAACAACCAACAGACACAAGACCATGCCACCCTTGTCAGCCAATCGTGCTTCTCTATAATTCATCGAGATAGGATAGATGTGTGGTAAATAGGACTCTCATCTTCCTCCTTCTCCTCATCTGCCCCTGTCACATCCCTCATTTGATATGTGTTATGTAGGAGGAGGAGATGTCAGTCTTGCAAGATGGGAAATGAACAAACCTGTATGTGTGAGAACTGGAGTGAGAGAAAGAGATGCAGGAGAGTGATGAGTGCTGCAGGTGGAATTGGACTGCGGGACACCGGGGACTTCAGCCCAACAGACATACACAAATACACAATGCAAAAGTAGAACCACAGACACAAAAACTATCCATATTTGGTTATAAAACACACACGTTTGTTTATTTTTGACCAGCTTCAGATTTTAAACACGCCGCCCTGACAATATGGAGTGATCAGAGTACCACAAAAAAGAGTAAAAATGTAAAAGCATAAGACAATAAATGTGGAAATATAAAGAGAAATAAATAAAAGAATAAATATATATAATGACAAATAAAATATAAATTATTCCTTCATTTTTCCTTATCCTTTTCCCTTTTGCTATTCCCATTTTGCTTTTGTTATTCCCACATTGCTTTTGGTATTTCCACATTGCTTTTGCCTATCCCTTATAGAGCCATGCTGTCAATCAATGTGAAAATAGCAAATGCAATGTGGGAATAGCAAAAGCAAAAGGGAAAAGAACAAGGAAAAATTAAGGGATAATTTATATTTTATTTGTCACTATATATATTTATTCTTTTATTTAATTCTCTTTATATTTCCACATTTATTGTCTTATTCTTTTACATATTTATTATTTTTGTGGCACTCCTATCACTCCATATGGCAAGACTTAATTTAAATGAAACAAACAACAGTGAACACATTTTGCCAAGCGAGATTATTGCGTTTGAGATTATTCTTTGTTTGGATTAAACTAAGAATCGCCTTTCACAAAGAAACTGGACATACTGCCACAGAGCGGGACTGTGGTAATGGCATTGCAGAGCAGCCCTTCTCCTACCTTGATGTCTTAGAAACTCTTGGAAAGTATTAAGCTTGTATTTCCCTGAGGCACTGGGCACATGCTCACTGGAGCAACAACCTTTGCTTTAATGCAGGAGGAGCATGATTGTAAGTTTTCCTTAGAGACTTTCCTCTAAAATGCGAGGTGCTCAGATTGACTCAGTCTTGTTTTTCTCTATGGAAAACATCTAGCCCTGTGCAAGTCAAATAGAAAACCACCTTAAAGAGCTGAGACAGCCCTGTCAGATCTGTCTGGTTGTGTACCTACACAGTCTAATGGCTTGTCTCTCTGTGTGTGTTTGTGTGTGTACATGTGCATATGTGTGTGTTTGTCTGCCTACATAGGTAGAATGTAAGAAGGCCCAGCCCAAGGAGGTGATGTTCCCACCAGGTACACGAGGGCGAGCCAGGGGTCTGCCCTACACCATGGATGCCTTCATGCTGGGGATGGGCATGCTGAGTGAGTCAACACACACACACATGCAAATACGCAACAACAACAAGTGATCTATATGATAATAATATAATAAGAACTTTAAATTTATATAGCACCTTTTAAAAACAGAGTTTACAAAGTGCTCTGACAGAAAGCAAAAACAAGATACACAGAAAACAATAAAGCAGAAAACAGTTAAAGATAAATAAAATAAAAATAAAATAAAACAGACAAAAATAAGATAAAGATAAGATTAATAATACAAATAAAAATAATTAAAACTCATAAAAGACTATCTAAAAATGACATCACATGAAAGCAAGTCTATAAAAA